>JBAIAA010000443.1:1800000-1961127 GCA_037893245.1 Crossaster papposus
TTTATTTCAAGTTTCTCAAGTTTATAGTTGAAGCCATATAGACTAGGAGCAAAGTTGTGAAAGCCCTGTAAATAAGAATTTTGCTCAACACCTACTACATCCAAGGTTTGACTTCACAATATGGAAGAACATACCCTACTGAACACTGCTAGGTAGTATGTGGCTTCAAATTGTGGTATCACTTTTGAGAAAAACTTGGTTTTTGAGGGTAAAAAGTTGGCATTGTTCTTAATTTGGCACCAATTGTTAGTAAACAGTCTAGTCATAATTATATTCATATAAAAAAAAAAAAAATGAAGCATTTTATTTTTTATATATCTTAATATCTTATATAAATTATCACAACTATCATTTAAATATTTTTTACATTTCATTTTTATAAAGTACATACTAAAATGTGAAATAATTTTGAAATAAGAAAAAAAAAAACTTGTACGAGGCTACTTCCCAATATATTTTTTTTTTTTTTTTTTTTTTTAAAGGTTATTTTTTAAAGGGGCGTGGCCACGCCCCTTTGTCTCCTTAGACCATAATTATTATTTTTTTGCCAATAAGGAACATTTGAGTCATTAACTCATTAAACAGCATCATTTGCATGAACAAAAGTGATGTTTATATGCTTTCATTGTGTCAAACTTATCTTAAATTAGTTTTTTTAATTATTTTTTATCAAATTAATTTTATTGAATATTTTTTGATAGCAGCGCTAAATTTATACCACAATTTAAGTCTACATACTACCTAGAGATGTTCTACTAGGTATATTCCACATAAAGCAATCGAACCTTAGATGTAGTGAGAGTTGAGCACCCACTTTTTTTGGGGTCCGTGCTCCTAGTTTAATAGAGCTGTATCTTTATTATACAGCTCTATGGTTTAAGCTCAAAACCACATAATTAATTTGTTCTGTCTAGTGACTTGTCCAGCAAGCATTTTTGGGACCCTTCCTAAAATATTTACTAAACATTAGGTTGATTCCAAATCTAGACACTGCCTTAAAATCCCGCTTCACGTGCAGAGCCGCTCGACCTATCCAGTTATAGAGATCAGTGGTAGCCACTACTTCGGTAGGCTTAATTAGGCTTTGGATTTTGGCCCAAATTATAGCCTCGGGCTTCGTCGCGTCGCGTAGCGCAGCCCATGCAAGCACTTGTGTGGTATCAGGCTTCAAAATGGCAGCCGCAAATCCTAGCCCCAGCTTATAGTCCCCGTTTTGTAAACGCCCTACGTATAGGTCTTCAGGTCTTGTAATTCTTAAGGTCTTGCAAAACTTGCACGGCCTGCTCCGATGGAACAGAATCGAATCCTAATAATGACAAATCAGCGCAATTTATAGACACACTGCAGACGCCGTCTGCATGTGCGGGCGCCGCCAGGTATACGGTCGCGCGTCTCATACAACGGGGCTGCGTTCCACTTACGCGAACTGTTTGCGCGAACGTTCGCCTACGTTTTGAGTTTGCGTTAGTTAAAGTGGAACGATATTTTGAAAACAACGTTTTCAAAATGGCGGCGCCCAGTGACAGTGACATCGTTTGGTTGGCTGCTTTTTGTCTAACTCATTATTTTTCTTAAAGATTTTTGTTAATGCTCAAAACAATCCACCGTTTATAAAAAAAAGTATGAAACGTAAATCAAAACCGTGAAAAGAACACTGCCGTCTACTAACCTCTTCGCCATCTTTAAAATACGTCACTGGCCAACAGCGAACAGCTCGGAATGTCGTTCACCGTTTTCGCTAACGTTCGCCAACATAATTGGCGCACATTGCGTTCCACTCACGCGAACAACGCTAACGTTGGCCAACGTTGGCAACGTTCGCGTAAGCGGAACGCACCCCAGCAGTGATTGCTTAACAGGGTCTTTGGTAGCTTGAAGTTGTAACAGTGCATGTGACTGGCTCGAAGTTGTGTCGTGTGATTACGTACGGACAGCGCAGAGGGAAGGGGGGGGGGGGGGCAAAAAATGCGCCTCCAACGTTGATTTGTATCTCATTCGTTCTTCCCCGCTGGCAAGGCACTCGTTGATGGACGTGATGATCGGCACATGCACAATGCATGGTGTACTTTCCCTGCTCACGCACGAGGCACGCTGGTCGCGTTGTATAAGCCCCGTATTTTTGGATGACACACCGGCGGTCGCGTGGTGTTGTGACCGGCATGGAAATCAAAGGCCATTTTCTGCCATTTTCGTTCGAAAATAACACGATAAAACGCATGTGGTTCACAGACAGAATTGTAAAAAAAATCAGTATATCACTGCTACATCCTTTTTTTAACGTATCCATGTAAAAAAATTAGTGGGTTCGAAGCAGAATTTTCCACAATTTATCGATTATTATTGCCCTTTTCAGGGAAGGTATTTGTTAACGTCGTTTGGGTATTTGTGCAAAATCTCCACCTACAGCAACGGTACGTCAACGTTAATTTTTTTCGACTGCTTTTTTTCATTTTCAATACAATTTTTGTCATTGGATAATAACAATTAAGGTAAATAACAACCTTTTTTCAACTACTAAAGACAAGATGTTAAGATTGGATGCCAAAAGATTGTTATTATTCGCGTGAGAAAATTGTCCCCCACCCTATTTTGAAAATGGACGGTATCAAAGCGTTTCGCAATCGCAGCCTCGAAGGGCACCCCCCCCCCCCCCCCCCCCCCCGGGACAGCGATCCGTTCTTCCATACAATGAAACACGTCACAACATGAAGTCAGCGCGGAGCCAATTGTCCAGTTCCGAAGAATATGGCTGCAACAAGTTAAACAAATTAAACTTTGAAGGAATATAATTGGTAAATTCCGGATTTCAGCTAAAAATAAGGTGTTATGATAACAATTGATGACTTTATATCACAAGGTTGTAAGCATTAAAGCACCAAGCATTTCTCAAACATCCTGGCCATTTTCGCCACAGTACTTATCTGGTAGGACACAGCAAGTCTGTTATAAATCCAAATTTTCTTTAGTCCACCCCATAACATCTGGCATACCACAGGGATTTTCAGGCCTCTGCTTTTTTCACTGTATAATAATGACTTGGTTCTTCCCAACCCCATGCCGGACTACAGCGTTCCCAGTCGGGGCGCGGTTTCCAGGCGCCCGCTCCCCGGTACACCGGGGCAGAGCGAAAGTGACTTGCTCGTCTCCGAGCGGCCTTCCGCCGACGGACCCGTCACGGGAGGCCGCCTTCATAAATTCTTAGGGTTCTGGGGTCAGGTCACCTCCGACTGGTGGGTTCTCGAGACGATCGGCAGCAGTTACGCACTCGAGTTCACGAGGACCTCTCCACCCCCCTCCTCCCCCCTCCCCCGTCGGACATGATTATTTATGCAGGGCCGTGTTTTCCGTCCACCCCGTCCGTCGTTGACAATCACGACCGACGCGCCAGGTTCCGGCTAGGGAGCTACCGAGCTCCACCCGCGACAGGTTGCGGGCGTGTTGGGCTCCCAACACCGATCGTACCACATCAACGTCCTGGAAATGCTGGCATGCAGTTTTCAACGCACTACAACATTTTCAGACGGACGTCGGGGGACGAGCAGTCCTGGTAAGATGCGACAACGCCACAGTAGTGGCTTACGTCAATCACCAGGGGGGCGACTCGGTCCGTCTGTGTGCACTAGCGTGGGACCTCAGCCTTTGGTGCACACATCACGGGATAACACTGTCGGCAGTCCACATCGCAGGCGAAAAGAACGTCATAGCCGACGCCCTCTCCAGAGGCCGGATCGCCCCGACGAAGTGGTCGTTGCTCCCAAAAGTAGCTCGATCATTCTTCAAGATGATCGATCGACCACATGTCGACTTGTTCGCCTTTTGGGCGAACAATCAGCTGCCAGTTTATTGCACATAGGCCCAGACCCCGATGCATGGCAGATCGACGCGCTGACGGTGCAATGGAACGGCCTACTGGCCTATGCCTTTCCACCCATCTCGAGTACTGACCAAGGTCGAGCAGGATAACTGCCAAATCCTCTTCATACTAGCCCCGTTCTGGCCTCGCCAGCCGTCGTTCCACCGACTCGTCAGGCTCCTAGTTCACCACCCAGTGGTTCTGCCGAGGAGGACAGATCTCCTCTATCAGCCCAGCTCGGGGATGATTCACCCGGCTCCGGGGAATCTTCACCTGACGGGACTGTCACGCGATCTCTCTGCTCAGCAGGCCTTTTGCGACGAGCTGCAACAATTGCAGCCCAATCCCGCAGAGCCTCAACCAGAAAGATATACAATAGCTGAATACGCCATTTTCTTAAATGGTGCAGACGGCAATCCCTTCATTCCCCAATACTTCTGTAGGGGAGGTAGGGGATTTCCTTCTTAACCTTTTTGACAGCGGTCTCGCGATGGCCACAGTAAAAAACTATCGGTCGGCAGTCGCCGCGATTCATCTCGGGTTTCCGGACGGTTCTTCCGTCTCGGATAACCAACTGATCAGCCAACAGTTTGCGACTCGCCCCCCAGTACGCAAACTAGTTCCAGCCTGTGACCTCTTCAGCGTGCTATCTACATTAGCGAAAGCCCCCTTCGAGTCGATGGATTGTTAAACTTTGTTGCAACTATATCCATCAAAGTGGCTTTTCTGTTGGCGGTCGCTACATCCCGACGGCGTAGTAAACTACACACTCGTTATCGGTGGAGGCAGGACACATCCGGTGGGAGCCGGGGTGTCCGCCTGGTCCCTACGGTCGGTTTTCTTGCAAAAAAAACCAGTCTGAGGCTTTTTACGCCCCAGACATCTTTGTCCCGGACATCAAGTTCTTTTCGACCGAAATAAACGACAAACTTTGGTGCCCAGTCCGGGCACTTAAATGGCATTTCAACCGTACGAAGTCACTTCGTACAGGACACGAAACATTGTTTGTCACGACAACTCCTCCCTAGCGACTGGCGTCTCGCGATCGTGACAGCCATTTGCTTTGTGCATGTAGGGCGGTTGGCCAGCGACCGAGCGATTTATTCGGGCGCACGATTTCAGGGAGTGTCCGCCTCTTAGGCCTTTTTTAAAGGTGTCCCGCTAGGTGACATCACCAAGGCAGCCTGCTGAAAGAACCCCAATACATTCTCCCAATGCTACTAGAAGGATGTCCTCCAGGCATATAGCTAGCAAGGCTGGAAGAGAAGTGCTGAAAGCGGCCAGTCGAGATTCGCAAAAGCACCAACTGGCGGTGAGCACACATATATATTCTATGTGCCTTAAGTCTACGGAGGTGTACCTATCATGTGTTTTTACTAAACCCATAATGGTGACACACTTCTGACACTTTGCGCATGAGCTGAATTCCACTTATGAGGTGAATCCTGGGTCTTTTGAGGTTTTCCCCTTCGGGCACGCCTCGTGTCCTACGACCCTGAAGCTCGCGTATACCCACCGCCTATCCGGTGCGAGTCTATGCAAATGTAGCGCTCTACAGGGTAAGTAGAGTGGTGTAGACTCCCCCTACGTCGTGTGGATGGGGTCTACGAGCGAATACTTACCCTTTAGGGCTCCTTCCGCACTATACTCGATTATCGAGGGCAATTCCGCCAGTAACTCTTGAGAAAAAGAGAACGCTAACGTAGTGCGCATACATGTCACAGGGCGTCGGGGATAGTACACCAGAGGGCGCTATTGTATGTAAAACTCTTAGCAAGTTGCCTGCCGGCATAGGAAATGGTGAGTATTGGCTCGTGTAGACCTCATCCACACTACTGTAGGGGAAATATACACGTCAACGAAGCATGCTTGGCAACGTCGACGTACATGTATATCCTCCGCAGCGCTATAGCGGGTAACTTTTGGCGTAAATACACGTCAACCGCGAAAACCAAGGAAACTTTTGCAGCGTATATACACGTCCTCCGCGGAATTTAACGGCTAATCGTACTACTCGGACTGTCCGCTAAGTTCATGTTGACACTTTCGTACCTATAGGATCAGGGGCCTTATTCACAAAGCACCCGCAAAGATTTACGGGCACGCAACTTCTCCGCAACCCTCCCGTAAGCACTTGCGGGTTATTCACGAAACACACTTAAATCTGCGTGTGCCCGTAAACCGCCCGGAAATTTGCGGGACCTCCAGACGTCCCACAAACATCCCGCAACTTGCGTGGATTGTCTCGAGCGTCAAAATAGCGGCAATCATAGCGGAATTTTTGAATCAGGAAGTTGAACGACGTGCTCATCGGCGGCAGCGGGTTTTCCGTGACCGGTTTCAGCCACTAGATTCTTGCAACGATAAAGAACTCATTAAAAGGTATGTTATCTTACAAGTAATCGACCTAACCAACGATTCTGTAGCACATCCCACCCGGAGATCGCAGGCCATACTGGCATCCTTGCATGATCTGTGTGCATTGAGATACTTTGCCACCGGAAATGTTTAACTTGTCTGTATTGTGTAGGGACTTGAGTGGAATCAGCCAACCATCCGTTTCAAGAATTGTAATACGTGTAGAAACTGCACTCTCATAAGGGAAGTTTTTCGGAAATTATTATTTTCCCAAGAGATTTAGAAAGTCAGGACATACTAAAGGAAAGCTTTTACTTAAATCGTCATAGTTGGCTCTGTCTGCACAAGTTTGTTAAGATTGCATTTACTTGAACAGTTATAACAGTTAAACAAAGCATTAAAACGTTAATTATTTCAATTTTGTTGGATTGTTGAACATCGTTATTGTGCCTCACCACACTTTCTTTCACTTTCAGCAGAAATATAATTGTCACTCCGCGTGCATTTTGGTGTACGTGTATACTAAACGCTGTGCACAGTGCACATGTCGTTTTTTAAATTATCACCCGACTTTCACCACACTTTTACTTGCGCGGGTACCCGCAGAATGCGAGTCCGCTAGGGGAACTCTAAGGGTGTTTTGTGAATACCACTTCTGGGGACTGTCACGCAAATCTTACGTGCCCGTAACATTCACTTACGGGTCCCCGCAAAGCAGTTTTTGCGGGTGCTTTGTGAATAAGTAGTCCAGTCAATCTAGTGGCTCAACCCACCACTAATTGCAACATAATTTTTTTCACTGCTATGCATTTGAGAAATGTCCCCTTAAAACCATACTAAAAGTATACCGAAATATATTTGGTGGAAAAATGTTAAATTTGCATAAATCGTTAATCCCTGCTGTGTAATATATTTATTCCCATATTTGGGTATATATTTTATTTTTATTTTTTGAAAAGTTTATTTTGGTGATTCTACTTAAATATCCTTACTTCAATAACATTTGCTAAAGCATATAAGTGACTGAATAATTATGAGAACACAGTAATTATCCAAAATGACAACTTCGTGACCCTATAAATGTGCGCATATTACACTGTCTCCAGATATCATCAAGTAGTTAGTATTGGTGAGCTTCAAATTTACCAAGTTGCTTACTGGCACAGTTATCATATTAAAACCTTATGAAAAATCATATGAACAATAATAACATTGTGATATTTAGCCCAGAAAACAAAAACTTGGGAAAAATGGTGTGTCTATAAATTGGGCTAAAAAGTAGTTAAAGGGTTTCCTAACATGGAAGACTTGAACAAGTTCAAGGAAATCCCCAAAATACATTTTAACGTAGATATGATTATTGTAAGCAACAAAAATCTTAAATTTGGGGGGGGGGGGGGGGTTTCCTTGAACTTGCACCTTAGGCAACCCTTCACCTACTTGTTAGCCCAATTTAGGGACACATCATTTTTTCCAAGTTTTTGTTTGCTGGGCTAAATATCACAATGTTATCATTGTTCATATGATTTTTCATAAGGTTTTAATGGGATAACTGTGCCAGTAAGCAACTTGGTGAATTTGAAGCACTTCAATACTTACTACTCGATGATATCTGGAGACACGGTAAATGCGTGCAAATGATAGGGTATAATTGTAGTCATTTTGGACCATTACTATATTTTCAAAATTATTTAGTCACTTACATGCTTTATAAAATGTTATTGAAGTAAGGATGTTTAAGTATAATCGCCAAAATAAACTTAAAAAAAAATAAAATAAAATATATACCCAAATATGGGAATAAACATATTACACAGCAGGGATTAACGATTTATGCAAATTTAACATTTTTCCACCAAATATATTTCGGTATACTTTTAGTATGGTTTTAAGGGGACATTTCTCAAATGCATAGCAGTGAAAACAATTATGTTGCAATTAGTGGTGGGTTGAGCCACTAATTTGGTTAGATTGACTGGACTAAAGGCCCCAGGGCCCATCTTGCTTTGGTTGCGTGGCCTTCGGGCTAATGGGCAGGGAAGGAAGCGTTTGGGCCGGGGACGCCAAGACCCCAGAAGAGTCCTGTAGGGGTCGGTAGTGGGCTCATCGTGCCATGCAGCTAATGCTACGTACGCGATGAGAGCGAGTTCATTGTAAAGCCGTACTTATGATCAATTGCTCTGCCAACACCCGTAACTTTTTGTTTCTCCCACGGGAATTGTTTTTGTTATAAAGAATAACCCGTTACAATTTTTTTTATTTTAAGAAAACTCAAATGTTGGCCAATTTTGATTATTTATTCTAGGCTAACCCATTACAATTAGTTTTAATTCCGAGGAAAAAAACAAATTTTTCAATGTTAAATAAAGTGCAACAATGTCGGGGTTGAAACTGGGTTAAAAAGTGTAAAACACTAGTACTGCGTGTTTTCTATTCCCACACAAAAACCCATGCTTACTAATGCATGTACATGTGTATTTATAAATCGAAATAAACACATTACTGTTTCAGAATCAAAACTAATTGTTTACAGTTTAATGCAAATGTTGGGGAAAATACAGTATTCTGAAAGTTTAACCAAAATGTTGAATACTTTCTTTTTTATAAAATGGGCAATTCATTTCAGTAAAACCATCACAAACTGTTATTTAGGAGGCACAAGCAAAATTCATTAGAACGTTTGTACAAGTTACAGAAACTGAACAACAGCATATAGTTTAACAATTAGTTCGCTAGAGCAGCCTCCTTTCACAAACAAGCACCTTCAATTTTTGTAATTTTCAGGAGACAACAAATTTGCATTTTAACCAAAATGGAAACCAGACATGCCTTCTTACAAAATACAGTTTCTAATTTGAACGAAAAAACTGTTTTAACAAAGTCGAAGGTGTATAAAACTTTATTAAGTTGAATGACCAAATTCATCCAATTGTAATTTACATCAGATACATGTACATAATACAATGTTCAGCCTTTTCATAAAAAACGTGTTCTTTGACACTGGTTCAAAAATCCTACAAATTTGGTTGGTCATCATTCTGCTAAAAGTAACAGTTATTACACTATCGGTCATTTATTGTTACATTATCGGTCAATTTGTGTGACAATGTCGGTTTTAACAAGCCGTACAAATCCAAATTCACATCCAGTTTTTGCACCTTTACAAAATCACATTCAGTGTATAACCTACTGGCCAACATCCACAGAGCTTCTGATGCACACAGTCTGGTCTGCCCAAGCCTGCTACTAAAGAAGGAATTAAAATGTACCAAGGCAATAGTTTTTTTACAGCACATAAATCTGTTGATAGAACCAAATATGCAGATGGACAAATATATAGATTCATAACTCCCCCCCCCCCTCCCCTACCACCACCAAAGGGAAAATGTTATTGAATCCAACTTGATATTGACAAGATAACTATCCCCCTCCCCAAAATAAATAAATTATATTAAATCAAAATAAAAAAAATAAAAAAATTAAAATAGGGACAAAAATATGCTATTTTACAGACGCGCACCTGGATAAATGGAAGAACAATGGGAGAAAACAGTTTCCGTTAGTAAACACAATTTGTTTGAATTAAAATCCTAAGAAATATATAAGTTAAACAAAATGAACAGTCCATTACGTTGTTATTTTAAAATAAAATAAAACAAATTAAATTAAAATGAGGTGTGAAAAAGCCCTACATGGCAAGATAAAATTATTTATATTGAACATACATGTATATGATGTAATAACATATATTTTTTTAAATTAACAGCTTCTATCTGCAACTCAAAGCATTTCCCCGACATGTTGGGCTTGTAAAAACTGCATTCTCTGTAACTGTTGCATGACCTGTGACTGTTGGATACATGTTCGGTGACTGTCCGGCAAGGGATTAGGTCCCGGACCATACCCCATTTCTTGTTGGGAAGGGCGTTAGATTACCCTAACCCACCCCCCTTTTTATCAATTATCCAAGACCCACCACTAAATATGAATTTGTTTGTAAAATTCATTTCTACACACTCAAAACTGGTCCATACTTGGTGTGAAAGCTATTGCCAATGCATTATGTGACATCACAGCAAGTACTGCGCAAAAAAAAAACAAACTCTTTAACAGTGGCAAATTTCACTGTGAATGTTCTAATGACAAAATTGTTTTGCATTTGCATCAAGTATGAGGGGCAATTTAGATTCGGAGACCTCCATTACATTGTACACAAGATTAAACCGATGACCAGATGACGAGTAATACAAATGTGCAGAAAGAACAAGGACAGAAAGTGATTTAGGTAACAGTACACAACTCTGGTATTTACAAAATGTCCCTGATCTGAATGGACAGATTATTAATCCCAACCCCTTGTGTGATTTACAAGTAACTTCCCCACTCTTGCAAATTTTAACTCATGCTCCCAAACTGTCAGACTGATTTATGGTGGCATGCCTGACTACGTGTAAAGCATAATCACCCACTCCAACCAATTAGCCATTTTAAATGGCCATTAAATTTATATTTTTTAATAATATTTCTATGGTACACTGACTTGCACAAAATGCTTGGCACATTTAAACTGTGAATTATCCAGACATAGAGACTGTTGCTAGTTATTCTTCCCTGGTTATATCCTGTGATTCAAGGCAAGCCTTACACTAGCGACACGTCGTAACTCGCTTTTCGACGTGTAATACGCGTTGCATCTCGCGACTTCCTTGATAACAGTTTGAAACACATCATAAGTTACGACGTGTCTTTAAGTCGTCGTAAAATAAGATGCGTCTTTTCATAGCCGATTTTACGCCATAAAAATGAAATAAACAAGACTAAAATACCAAGACAATGTGTGGGAAAGTTGTAAATGAAACATTCATCGTAGTTAATATGACAAACCTTGAATATTGTACCTGAAATTTCAAATTAGCTAGAAGTTCACAGCAAGCTTGTTTTTTTAAACTGCATCATACATCAGCCATTTTGATTTACCTTTTTAAAAACTTTCCAAGAAGAGATTCGACGACTCTTTGCTGAATATCAGATGACTATTTACTGTGCATTAAATAAGTACAAATAGCAGTCGTCGTTTTGTGCTATGAATACTCCTACGACGACACGTCGCACGTACGATGTGTTTCGTGAAATGGATTTTAGGACGCGTCGCAGCTACGACGCATTGTAGGGACACGACGCGTCGCAGCGCGTGATATAGTAACAGTTTCTTCGGTATGGAGAATTCAAAGTTAAAATATGCTAAGCATTTGAGCAAATTAGTGTACCAGGGGCCAATTTCCTAAAACGTGTAAGCACACAAATTTACTTAGCACAACAAAGTATTGCTCAGTAGAAACAGGTCACCTGCCAAAACTCAACGTGCTTTTCATGCCAAGCAAAAACAAGCTGAATACCACTCACAAATCAATAAACATCACCTGAAAATTTGGTTTGTAACCTTGTTTTTTCCAAGAATAAATGTTCATTCTTAGCAATCTTTTTGTGCTTACACGTTATATGAAATTGGCCCAAAATGTTATTCAAATTGAACTTGCAATTGAAAATATTCCCACTACATGTATACATATTAAGCAAGATATGCGATAATAATTAATAATAATCGTGCTTATATATAGCGCTTTACATCGTATCAACAATCTCAAAGCGCTTTACAATTTGGGAAGGCTAACCAGTAGGCGTGCATGCAGTTTTTCCTTCCACAGAAGTTGGCGTAAGAGGTCTAAAAGCACAATCTACAGTTCACGCACGCAATTGATATATGTCCTTTGAAGAATAAGTAAACCCTTTTGATTTTTAGTACATATAAAATTTAACAAATACCGTATAGGCAGTTTTACATAAATACAAGAAATAATGCGATTACCAATTTTACGAAAAACGAAAATTTAAAATAAAAAAAGTTAGTACCGCGATGTTCTCTGCTTTACCTAATTGAGTATATTGATTTATTTAATACACCACAAGAAATTATATCAAAACATCTGTACAGAATAATTTGTGCTTAAAAAATAGGAATTCACAGCGAATAGACACAAGTATAACAAGTGTGCACTATTGTTTGGGAAGTACAAACGGTAGCAAAATTTACATAAATTTAATAGTGCTGTGCACAAAGTTAACTGGAATACAGGGCGTGAAGAGTTTTTTTAAATGCGATAAAAATCATCTTGTAACCTTTTACAATGCCACTCTCTATTGGCAGCCCAAAGTCATTTAACAGTCGTTAAACACAGTCGTTAAATGGCAGTTAAACACAAGTTGATGAGAATACAATAAAGCAAAGAATAAAGTTCAGAAAAAGCTGTTGAAATTTCATAGTGCAAATTAATCATTTTTTTCTCCAAAAGTCAAGTTTTGAAAAGAAACTCTTCGAATGGAATAAATGTTGTGACTAGCTGAACAAGACACAACAATGAAAACGCTTGTTGCAAGACTAGAATGTTTTGCTGACAATCGTGGCCAACATTTTTTTGTCACAAAATATTTTGGCACTTTTTAAAAATGTTGGTGAGTACATGTACTATTAAAATTTGAGTTAGCACACTCACACTTAAAAAATCATCATGAAAAACTAGTCCAGCTAAACGCAGTGAATGTACATGTACCAAAAGCCTTTAATTCACCCAGCGTTTCACACACACACAAAAAGTGCCCCGTTTTTGTAGCTTTTGCGTATAGTTTCAAAGCCTAGCTTTTGGTACTGTCCTTAAAGATGTACCGGTATTTACATTACAAATATACATTTTTTCTTTAAAAGCAAAAATATCTCCTTGCATATTTTGTCATGAAAATTTGTCTTTTTTGTGGTTTTTTTGGTTACAGCTGCTAAAAAAGTAAAACTAGAATACAAATTCTACCCATCATCCCATTAAACCTAATCAAGAAAGTTTAGTTGTTTTTTTACACGAGTACTGTACATGAGTGTGATTTTCTAGTATTTACAAAAGTAACACAATTGTGTTTTTCTCTACTTGTGCCTGAGTTGTCTCATGGGTACCAGAAGAGAGGAGTCCGGTCCGGCCGTCCGTAAGAAGGGATGTTGGAGCAGCTCAAAGGCCGAGGCGCGCTGGGAGGGATCCCTCACTAGCATGCGCTCCAGGAAACCTTGTAAACGGGGCGAGGCCTGGGGAGAAGGCAGGTTGGAAGAGGGGTTATTGAAGAAAAAAATATTATGTTTGTTAATAACCAGGACGGTTCTCAACCCATGAACCATGAGTTTCGCCTGCTTTCGCAAGTACCCTATTTTACAACTGGACCTCGAATTACCTTTGATCTGAGTTTGTGACAATCACATAAACATTTTCATGTTGCATGTTGCATCTATCACCTAAGTTTGCTTCATTGAACTCCATGTTTTGAAATGAGACAAGATTTATAATTCAAGCCTATTTTATAATGTTGCACACATGCCCCAAGTTTGATTAGAATGGGACTTCAACATTGCATATAAGACCATTTATTTTGCGAAACTTTTACCAAAATGACACGTACATAGGGCCCGACAGACAGAGGGACAGATTGGCTACGTACAGAAACAGTGATTGCATAGTCTCTTTCTGGATTTTGTTCAGGCGAGACAAAAATCATGTTATGCCGATTATGGTATGCCAATGAGATTTGCCTAGTGTTCATCAAACCAGCTGATTTACCTATATTAACTTCTTTCTTGTACCACTAACCCTAACCTTCCCAACTCCATCAAAATCCATCCTTGGTGGATTTTGGGAGACATGGTCCTGCAGGTCTGACTCAAAAAAGGTAACTAGAAAGTAAGGGTTAGTCTCACACACACACACAAATGTCACCAACAGTCAGACCACATTGGTCATAAACTGTGGCCATGCACATATTTCTTCCCTTATTTCTTCCCAAAATCCTTGTTTCAAACCGTCTGTCTGACTGACTGACACACTGTCACTTGTGGCTCGGAACAACCATTTACCTGGCGTGCCTAGTCTTGTTTGGAGTTTCATAAGAGGTTTTACCTTGTGTGGGTTCTTGAGTTTCGGAGGCGGCATATCTCGGATGCGTCTCATGGCCTGCAATGGAGGCTCATTGAAGAATGGCGGTTCCCCATCCACCATCTCCATAACCATGATGCCCAAAGACCAGATATCTACCTGCAACATTTACGCAAAACCACAATAGTCTCAATTAAAAAATATCAGAGTGAGGACCCAGTCTTCACTGCGTGATAGGACCACCTTCGTAATTTAGCATCCTAGCTGTGAGTAAAATAGGATTAGCCTCCCCAATTATTATATTTATTAACTCATTTGAACTAGGCCACTTTAAAAATAATTTACATTAAAATGTACACACACTGTTTACGTGATCGATCCGATGGCTGAAGCCATTTTCCAAGCTACATTGCATTTGCCAAACTGCATGAACAAAGCCAAAACAGTTACGAATCTTCGATTTGAAAAACAGCCTGGGTTTTCAGATATGGCTAAAGCGGCCTCATGAGACAGTAGACATTTTGATTGGATATTTTAATCTACATGTATGTACCACGGAGCATAAAGCTTTAAAGACGGGGTTTATTGTACTCGACTCTTATCTAAGATCACGGTTGGTTGAAGGACAAATATTTTTGGGGATATTTTTTGAGGGGTTACCACAGAACTGAGCTAAATTATTTTTTAGAGGAGAGATCTATTGATATCGAAAACCTGTTTTTGTAATCTTTCGTTATAAATGGATCGCTAACAATTATTTTTGACACACGGGGTTACTAAAACCTTTCATTGTAACAAGAATTTTGTACAATCCGATTTTGTTATTTATAAGCAAATTCCCCCGGTTTTGCCGGGACTCAGGATATGCGTTTGTAATAACCGGAATTCTGTTATAATCGTTTTTGTGAACACCGCGTGCCAGCTAATCGGAGTCGACTGTGATGTCATTTCAAACAGAATTATGGACTAAGTTGATATTGATCGATAGGTGTCAACTGACCCTGTTTCTCTACACTACATGACAGTGATTATGCCTGAACAAGCTAGTCGAGCCAGGCCCAGCTAAGCTCCAATAATAGGAGGTGCATTGTGGTTCATTGGTTAGAGTTTTCAATATGCCCAAGACCTAATGACGTCACATTGTTTACATCATTGTTTACACGTGCACTTTCCTATGTGATAGTCTGTCCCTACTTCGTCTGGCATCCCGACATTGCTCCCATAGGAAAGCGCATATGTAAACACGGCCATTAAGCCATTTTGTCATTAGGTCTATTCATGTATGGTGATACACGGGTTCGAACCCTGGAAGGAAATGTGATGTTCTTGTGTTCTTTGGCAAGACACTTGATTACAATTTCCTCTATCCGCCAAGAAGTATTGGTACCTGTAAAGGTAGAGACCCCATGCACTGATCTAGAGCTGCTGCAGAAATGTTCTGGTTTCTGATAAACAGGAATAATTAATGTAAGGCACTTTGACACCCTAGGTATAAAGTTCTATATGTGACCTGGCACTACGAAATGGGTGGAAAGTCGCAAAATAACAAAATTGACATTATTACATTTCTAGAAAGAAGAAGTCCTAAGCAGCCAGTCCGCAGTGCACGCGATAATGAGGTCAAATCCCGAAGTTTCTTTGCACGGCCTACGTCACAAATCGGCCGCGAGATTTGCACGCGTTTTTGCGGGAGTTCAACCGATCTCATGAAACGAACTACACGTTCTAAAAGAAGCAGTGGGCTTCCAAGATGGCGTGGTAAGTAGACGGTGCACGTTTTCCGAGTCGAATGATATAAAATTTGTCAAATTTTAGAAGTTTTTTTGCTGTTTTTTTTTACTTGTAAGTCGAGGTATGATTTTGTAGACGGTTTGAGTTGTGATTTTATTTGCTGCGCCCTGACCCAGCTAGAAAATATTAGAGAAAAAGACCACTGCAAATCGAAAGAAAAAGCGATGATCTTTCGTATGGTACAAAGTTTAGCTTGAGTTTTGTTTATTGAGCCACTTATTCCGAGTGAGATTTCGCTTTTTCGGCGGATTTTAAAGGGTGTTTCCACATTTGCGCATGCGCTATGCATATGTACATGTACGTGTACGTTTACACATGTACATATGTATGCCCCATAATTTTTAAAAATTAATACATTTCATCATGAAAATTTTTTATTTGTCTGGAGTGGAAATGTACATTTTGTGTTTTGTTGTTCAGCCTTCAGATTTATTGGCTAGTTATGGCCATTTTTGTAGATTAGCAGGTACATTTAACGATTTATGAACATGCACAAGTACATGATCATGCATGCAAAATTTAAAAGACAGTTATGGTTATACTAAGTATTAGGCCTACTGGGGTAGGCCTACTATAAATTTATACACCATGTAGGCCTAGGCCTTCATGTATTTATGAAACAGGCAGACATGACAAATTTGTGTACATGATTTATTTAAAGGTTAGGCCAATGCACTTACATCCTTCCTTTTGTTCTGTTATTGTTTCATACATGTAGGTCATGCCGTCCACCACCATGGCCTATTCCACCACGGCCACCAACACCAAGTTTTAAGCCCACTCGTGCAGTAAAGGCACTTATTATTGGAGATTCTTTGAGCAAATTTTTAGCCGAGAATGTCTCGTCACCATTGGTTGAGGTCGAAGCAATGGAAAGCATGTTTGTAAAATGGTGTTTATGTGGTACCGGTAGTCATATAGTCAGTGGTAGGTTAATTGTGCTGTAATTAGGGTATTATTGGTTCTCTGTATTGCCAAAGAAACCATATTCAGTTATTCACTGCTCAGGCTAAATGATTTTTGTTTTGTTTTGTTTTTTAAGTTTAGGGTGCTGCCGTATTTGATGTTTGTCAATCTACATGAACTTGTCAATACATTTGCTCATTTTGATATTTTAAGATGTGCCATTGGGTAAAGTGTCTTTCTAAGGTGCCTTTTATTCTGAGTGATACATTCAAGTATTTTGTTACGCAATGCACTTTCTTGCAAATAAACTTTTCCAAAAATATACAACTAAACTTCTATCGATGGTGCCTTACACGATGCAAGTATTATTTTGTACTTTCAGCGTATTCAGCGTCTGTTTGGAATGTTGCTGTTACTTTTTTGTTACTAGGGAAAGTATCGGAACATATTATTTCAATCACAAACTACCCTCCATTGCACAGTTCTAGCCACCCAGTAAATCAAGTAATGGTGTATAATTTTCAATTAAATTCAATTCAAGAAAATGTATTTCCATTTATCGCAAAATGAAGAAAAACAAAAAAATGTGAAAATTTATCATTTTCAATTTAAAGGTAGTATACACCATTTGCAGATATCGAAAATATTTACTACTGAATTATTAAGAAATACCTTACTCAATTGAAAGTAAATAATGATTCTAGGCATTCAGCAAAAGGATTGCGCTAGATATCCTGTAATTATTCAAAACAATTGAATTTTATAAAGAAAAATTCGCTCTCGCCGGACGGCGAGAGCGAAAAAACAAAGATAACATAAGAATAACTGCTCGACCCCGGTTGAAAACAAACGCTGTTTATCGTGCTTTTCTCGGCATCCATGATTGTAAAACTTCGGAAAAGTCAGTTAAACAATATTTACCATGAAATACAACCCCCCAAATCTACCCATTCATGATAATTAAAGCAATTACCAATGGTGTATACTACCTTTAATTCAATTCAAGAACATTTATTTCCATTTATAGCAAAAAAAATATAAAACAAAATCATTCTGTGAAAATGAATTGAAAAGCTCCATGTCAAAACTAATATTGTAACATTTTATTTGGATTGAAACCAACAAGAATATTGGAACGAAACTTATTGTACCATATAGCATAAAGCACAACAAAATCTGTGTCCGAAATCTGGGCCGCGCCGGCTTGTTTACAAGTACATCCGGGTATGTGCAATACTCGCCATCCACCAATCACAAGCCTAGAAATCCATGTGCAAAGATGGCGTTTGTACCGTTTCAGTCGGCCGGTAGTTTGTGGCGAAAACCTTGCGCCCTGACCCAGCTAGACAAAATTGTGAGTATAAAGGTACATTTTCATGTAGAATATGAAGTAACCTGTTTGTCTAGTGACAATTTGGGCTGTGGGCACACACAAAAAATAGAGATTTTAACGTATTTTCTATTGCGATTATTTTCTTTTTTGAACCAAAATTCGTCCCAAAATTTCTCATTTTAATCGATACAAAATCTTATTCAAACTTCAACAGTTTGAAAGATATACTCTTCATTTGTGATTTTATATCAACAAAGTGATCATACATGCCAAAAAAGCCGAGTATTTTCCCACATTCCACAGGCTATTCCAGCTCATTAAATATGCAAGGCGAGGTCACGCACAGGAATTTATGAATACGTTGCAAAGAAAAGGAAGCACTTTCGCGTGCACTGCGGACTGGCTGTAAGCTTTCAAATGATGTATTGTGTGTTGCTGTAGCTTATTCCTAGCCGCCGCTATACTCTTTTGAAATAGCTGAAGTCATACTCCCTTGTTTTGAGAAAACGGAGTTCAAAGTCCGTGAACCGTGCCAACTTTACTATCAATCAGTGCAATTCGGCCACCAAAAAACACGCTTGAAAAATGAACAGTTCGGCCAATAACTCGTTTTGGACAAGTGCGACTTTCCACTCATTTCGTGGAGCCAGGTCACATATAAGCAACAAATATTATTACCTCTGGGCCATAAGGTAGCCTGGATATGACCTCTGGTGCCATCCAGTATGGAGTGCCTACTAATGACTTCCTCCTAGGCATGTCTGAGGAGACTTGGGCACAGAAACCAAAATCAGACAGTTTAACCTGTCAAGACGAGAGGAAACAAATATACATTGAGGATATCTTGAAATTGATTTACAACATGTACAATGACAAAATAACCCTAACTCCCTACTGTAATGTACTAAGACATTTATTTGAGGTATGCCTACCCCAGTGTAAAAGTCAGTTTAGTCACTGTTTCCTCATTTAAAAGTCTGAAATAAGGTTAGAGTATCTGATTCATCGGATAAACAAGTTCACTTCTGTTCTTACTTTAGAAACTTAAGGAAAACTTCAAGCATAAACGTGTTTACGTTTAATATCGACGCTTTCACGCTTCAATCATGTACGGTATTATCGTTTTTTCTTTTTTCCATAACTGCCAGTGAAATTTATCTTTTATGCCCCTTTGTCTTTCTCAAGATCAGCATTGTAATTTTAAAATTAATGTATTATGTATCACTAAATCTGGAACCTCTTAAAATCAGGGCAAAAATCACGCAACATGTGCATTTTACTGCCGTCGACCTCCATATGCAAAATCATTGAAGCTCTAGTTTCACACGCCGCATGACATGCTTAGACTTATTTTCAGCCGTAAACTACTCCAATCTTGGCCTACTTGTGCATGTGCATGTGCATGTGCACCGACGACGTGAAAAAAAGATTAAAGTTGCATTCGTTTTTCATCAATTTTTTATATCAATTTGATTTTTTGGAAAAAATATCGTTGGAAAAAGTTCGTCAGAAAAATCAAAATGTTCGGGAATTGTTTGTTAAGTCGGATTTCCGATTAAAATTAGAAACAATTGCATCTCTGTACAATGTCACAGTGAACCGGTGAATTGTTAAAGGTATTTTTTAGCAAAACAAATATTGTTAGGTAAAAACAGGTAACCAGCCAAAACCCTATGTGCTTTTCAGGCAAAACCAGCTAAATACCAGTCTCAAACAAAATTTGACCAGCTTTGCTTGTGACATGTTTATCCGTCATTCATTTTGAAATCCAGAAAAACTTTGCGTGTATACACAACATCTTACACGGACTGTTTAAAAACATGACTACTTATACATTTCCCTGTCAACAGAGTTGTCGTGGACAGGGTCGGTTCGTCTGCCACTTCTTCTAACCTACGTACCTTGCCATCATGCGTTAGCAGGATACTGTCACTCTTGATATCTCTGTGTATGACGCCCTGTGAGTGCAGGAAGGCTAGCGCTTTGAGTATGGCCTGGCATATGTAGGCTATCATCTCCTCTTCAAGTCTGCAATAATCAGGGATGAGATTGGTAATTGAGAAAAAAGTCTGAAAACGTATGAAATGTTAAAAAAATTCATCCTTTTTTTGTATTACCAATAATGCCTTTCTACGGGATTCAAAATGTCTGAATTCAGATAAAAGTCTGAAAAATCTCATGCCTGAATAATGTAACCAAAATTACGCTCTTTTGGTTTCAGATAATTTATATTAATAATTGCAGTGTTATTAACAACCACGTTATCGATAAAAACATCAGGTTGGACATACATGTATGCATGAACATTATCTTTTGTTTTATGGATGTGAATCAAAAGCCATGTTCCTATTGGACATTTTCTTCCGTGGCCTTAGGAAACTGACCGCGACATGTCTTTGTGTAATTCTACCGTGCGTTCCCACTGGGACTTTGCTTTACAACAACAGAATGTCTACTGGCACCTACGAAGCTGGCAGGTTGTCAATAATTGCTGGTGCTGATAACTTTCCGCGGCTTAGCGGAAACTTTCCGCGGCTTAGCGGAAACTTTCCGCGACCACTTTCCCTAGCTAGTTTTACATCCCCGTTGTGGTAAGTTGACAGGGATTTTAGTCTACCTAGTTTAAATTATTCTAAGTTTTGTAAACACATTGGACAGCCAACTGTAGATCACGAACTTACTTGTGCGTGTGAGTGACGATATCTGTGAGAGCGCCACCTTCTAAGAACTCCATGACAACCCACAGCTCATCCCCCACCAGGTAGCTGTTGTACATCTCCACAATGTTGACATGCTTGTAGTCTCGCATTATCACAACCTGGCACATCAAAATGACAACACTAATAAATAATTTATACTTAATAGATGCGAGGTTTGCGGTAACACCATGTAAGCAAAAATCTCTACAATGTTGACACATCAAAGCTTACGTTCCACTTTGGCTCCATTATCATTGCCAAACTACCCAAATAAAACCACAGTGGAGATGAAGCTGGAGTTTGGTAAACGGCCCACGCCATTTCTAGTATAGTCTACACTACACTCACAGCCATTTTGTATCTAGCATAATCTACACTCGCAGTTGCTTTGAATTTAAAAAAATTCAAAAATACCACTTTTCTTGAAAATGCTGGCACACAAGGTGCCATAATTTTACAGAATGCTTGTCATTCACCAACAGTCCAGTACAGTATTTCATAATAATTTGGTACTGTAGTTTTGTTTTTTGATGTTTACATATATTGTATATTCCCTTTAACAAATTTCAAACCAATATGTTATTATATTCCTGTATAATTTTAGATTTAAGAGGGGATGGAAGGAAAGGAACACCACCACTGGCATATACTGACCTCATTGAAAAGCAGTTCCCTCCTCTGCTGCTTCCTCAGGTCCATCTTCTTGACGGCTACCTGCCGGCCCGTGCCCTGCTCCGTGGCGATGCAGACAATCCCTGTCGACCCTTCCCCGATCTTGACAAAGTGGTCAAGGTGTTGCCGCGGGTCACCCTGGCTTACCACCATCTGTAAGGCCGCCCGGAACTGCTCGTGGGAGACACGCTGCTCGCCAGAAGGGGAGGGGGTCTGGCCCTGGGGCTGCGGCTGGTGCTGTTGATGATGCATAGGTTGCGGCTGGTGCTGTTGATGATGCATAGGTTGCTGCTGCTGCTGTGGGTGATGCTGTGGTCCGGGGTGATGCTGCGGTCCAGGTTGCATACGCTGGTTCAGCATCGGATCATCTTGGTCTGCTTGCATGCGGGGTGGGCTGCCAGGCTGTTAAGAAGGACATTCTATATTACAATTTGATATAAGTTTAAAGGGACAGTCGACTCCTGTTATCACGAACTCCGTGGGACTTCGTCAAAGTGTTCGTTATATCCAAATTTTGTATTATGTACTCCCAAATGCAATGATGTCCTTTATCCAGTGTTCAGTTGAGGAATTGACAGAATAGATAGTGATATGTACTTACAGGTATTACAGGAACCATGTACCCCGTTGAAGGGAACCATGTACCCCGTTGAAGGGAACCTGGTACCCCGTTGAAGGGAACCTGGTACCCCATTGAAGGGAACCGGGTACCCCATTGAAGGGAACCGGGTACCCCATTGAAGGGAGGGAACCTTGTACATCATTGAAGGGACCCTTGTAAATCATTGAAGGAAACCGCTAGAACCCGCTACTCCCATTGAAGGGGAACCCGCTACCCCCATTGAAGGAGAACCCGCTACCCCCATTGAAGGGGAACCCTCCACCCCATTGAAGAGAACCTGCCCCCCCCCCCCCCCCCCCCCCCAATTGTACATGTAGTACAATTAGGGTTCTTGTTTTGAAGTTGTTCAGGAAAGGCGTAAATGTATAAACATCACATGCATACATATATATACCTGCTGATTGACATTGTGGTGGTTCTGGAGTTCATTGGGTTCATTGCGACCTTGGGGCGGACCCTGGGACCGGCCGTGGGCAGGCATCGGGTGACTGTCAGATGAATGGGAGGAGGTTGGGGACCGATGATGCTGGGGCTCTAGGCGGTTCAGATTCATGCGAGAGAACTCATCTACTGGGTAACCACCCTACATGTATGAATCATAAGGAGTAGAGCTTAAGACAGATGATGTCATTTCTGTGTTTTCAAAAAAAAATATGGAACTTCCCTCGGCTTGAAATTGCACACAAGTCTATAAATAAGAGGATGCAGCCGCTACCATAGACTTGTGTGTAATTGTAAGCCGTAGCCATGTAATACAAACATAGCCTGAAAATGTCAGGCTTTCTGGAAAAATGTGACAGAACTGGGCAAAGGTCGAATTAAGGGTTTGCAGGTACCGGTACTTGTATTAGGAAAGATAATAAATGTTCCTTATGATACTGTTTAGTAAACTTTCATTTGATATTCTGTGGACAAGTTATTTAAATTTTGCATTTATCTACATACATGTACGGTATGTCAAAAAATTTAAACATGTATACATTTGTACTGAGAAAAAAGACTTTATAAAGTTTTAAGTTTTGTAGATGCTCATTGTTACATTCCTAAAAACTCTCAGTCCCAGATTTCTATACCATATCTTAAACATGTGTGCAGTACACATATCAAAAATTACAATATCAATAAATCTGAAAAAGACAAAAATCACCACCATTTTTTAGTTGCTTCGTTGAGGCCCAACTTTCTCTTTTTTAGTCATTTGTCCTATTCGATTTGTACAGGGTTGTTCACACAACACACTTTTGGCACTTTACAAAGTCATTTCGACTTGGGACTTTTCACACTCTCTGAGTAAATCCACAGAACGCTGTAAAATAAATTGATGATTGTCTAGGAAGGTGAAATGTTATATGACATTGAAGATGCAAATTGGGCACACTAAATATGTACACAGCCACTGTACAGGGTTTCCCAGAAAAAAGGGTAATTTTGACAATAAGGGTTAATTTGACAAAGATATGTATTGTAATTTGTATGGCTATTAATCATGTTTTACCATAAAGTAGGAGCAAAATGTTTACCAGTGATACCTTGATTGCATTCCTCCAATCATGCATTACTGAGAACCATTGTTTGGGAAAATGGTATGCAAAAACCCTTTTGGGACAGTTTATGGTCAAACATGAGCAGCACATTATCAAAACATTCTGTGTGCAGCCGGCCGCAGGCATACTTGCTTCCTAAAACAGTGCGTAATGCATGCATTCAACGCTTGGTTGCGTGCACCATAGCGAACCTTAAATGCATGATTTTCAACATAGCGCTGTTTCGAGAAATTCTTCTTGAAATAATTATCGCGATTCATTAAATAATTGTTTCTAATGAAGAAGCTAACCAGCAGTCGATAACCTTAAGGATAGTAGCTTTCTTGAGCATGATAAGAAGGCAAGTGCAGCAAAGAAAAAAATGTCAGTTCGGGCCCACACAGCTAGTGATGGCCTTCACTTCCACCCTTGACTTCACTTCCACCCTGGTGTTTGTCCACGAATACATTTGTAGTTGGTATTTTTAATTTTGTTTGGCCTTTTCCCCTATTACAGCATTTGCCCAGTTCTGTCTCATTTTGCCCAAATGCCTTACAAATACACAGCAATAAAGCAAACAAAATTTAAACCTACCGGTACCGGTACCTCCGACTGTGGATGTTGTCGAGGATTTTCATTGGAAGACTGGGCTGGGGAGCTGTGTACCATGGGCCTGTTATCCCCACCGGGGCCGGGCTGGTGAAAATTCAGCTGTTCGCGCGGCGAGTTAGTTCTGCCGTGATGTACGCCGGGAGGTCCCACTGGGTGTGCGCCGGGTGGTCCCCCTGGGTGTGCGCCGGGTGGTCCCCCTGGGTGTGCGCCGGGTGGTCCCCCTGGGTGTGCGCCAGGTGGTCCCCCTGGGTGTGCACCGGGGGGTGCCCCTGGGCGTGCCCCGGGGGGACCCCCAGTGTGTCTGGCTGGGTGACCGGGAGGGTAGCGGCCAGGCTGACCACCTGGGGGTCCTCCGTCCCGCTGTGTCACAGGGAGTCCGCCACCTGAGTGTGGGTTCACCCCAGGGGGAGGCTGTCCCCCAGGGGGAGGCTGTCCCCCAGGGGGAGGCTGTCCCCCAGGGGGAGGCTGTCCCCCAGGGGGAGGCTGTCCCCCAGGGGGAGGCTGTCCCCCAAGGGGTCTGCCCTGGTATCTGCCAGGGGCTCCGGGCTGCCCATGGTGCCCAGGGGGCGGGGCACGTTCTGGTCCACGCGGGTCTGGCCTCCTGTCTCGATTAGGATCCATATGTCTACATGCAAAAAAAAAAAATTTGCATACATTGTTTATTCACAAACATTGTATGTATATCCAGAAGCAGTTATTTTCTTTAACTAATTTCATAATGCTGCACCCTAGTGTTTTGCTGACCAATTATCTGGCACACACCAGTAGTAACATTTCAATGAGAAAGGAAATCTGTAGTCTATCCTGTTTCCGTCTGTAATGGCTTTGACAGGTGTATACATTTCAGCAATGTCATTGTCATTGAATGTCATTGAAAGGTCCCCTGAAAATGAACAAAAAGACAAATTCTCCAATGAAACAATTACATGCAAACTTCTTTAGCCCTTGGTGATTTAATAGGAACCTTCCTCTCTCTCTTTCTCTGTTGGACTCTGACTTAGATGGCTTGCCTGAGAGTACAGTACCCATTCCAACATAATCCAACAAAACATGCTGTAACAGTTACACTGTTAAAGGGTTGGAGTGGTCAGGGTGGTCCTAAGAAAATGATTCCATGGACCAACGTTGCAGAAAATAGCAGCAATAAAAATTTGTCCAATCTTAATCTACCAAACAGAAACAGTGGAGCTCAAATGTGACCCGCTCCATACAAAAAATATAAATTACTATGTCGCAAAAAAGTAGTTATATATTGTAACCCACTTAAAGAAATATTTAATTTTAAAATAATGAGAAAGTACATGTAAAAATGAACGCTATACCTTAGATCAGGGCGTCTGCCACCGTGACTAGGCCCATGTCCGTCCCTTGGGGGATCCCTCTGCTCAAGCTCCTGCCGGCTATTGAAGCTATTCGACCGACTGTTGTTACGGTTCTCCCGGGCCGGTTCCCGGCCGTGTCGCTGCACACTGCTGAGGTCATTCACCGGTCCCCTGAAATCGTCTCCCGTGCGGGGGTCGTAGCTCGACTTAGGTCGCTCCCTACCATTGGGATGGGGCGGCAGGTTCCCCTGGTCCATTGTTCCGCCTCGCTGCCGCGGATTGTACAATCCGATGTCTCTGGGGGGTCGGTCACCGGGATCGCCCCTGGGTCCCACATCTCCCCTGGGTTGGGGTTGTCCCCTTGGGCCTTGCTGACCCCGGGGGAAGGTGGAGTAACCCGGTGGTGGCTGGTCGTAGGGGTGCGTTGGAGTGGCCCAGTCATTTTCAGGAACTGCCTCTGGAATCTACCAGTGGAATAAGTTAAAAAGAACACAATTCAGCAAAATAAAATTCTATCTTAATCCCAACTTCCTAGTTCATTTTACTGAGGAGGATCGGAGACCATATCCATCAAAATCCATTACAATCTGCTTTTTATACGTGATATAATGGAACCACCCACTCAAGTGCTGGTTGTTTTTGATGGATTTACATGTATGTACATGTAGTACACATGCTTTAACCCTAACTCCTTAGTGTAGTTTACCAGGAACCATACCCACTCTCGCAAATTCCAACAATATGGCAAGCTCTGCACACAAAGGGTTGGACCCCGATTCTAAAGGTACCAAACTAACCCAGTGTAAAAAACAATCTGTTTAGGGGTTCATCAGATCAGTACCCATTTTAACAGATCCCAACAAAAAGTGGTGCAGTAAATCAGTCATTAAATACTCCTTAGGACTCGTTTTTGTAAAACATTTTTTGGGGTGAGATACCGGTACCACAGCATAATGAACCTTGGATTTTGATTTTGCAATAAAAAAACAATTCAAAATTTGACACATGACAACCGAAAACCCAAAGGAAAACAATCGGCAATTCTTTCAATTTGCTTTCTGCGTATTGTCATTTTGTGGGATGTTAACTCTAACGCCAACCGATACTACAAAATACTACTCTAGTAAACTGTAGTATGCGGTACTCTTACCATGGAGGTAGGAATAGAAGGAGTTAGCGCAAGCCAAGATAAAAAAGACAATGTCTGCTGCAATGATCAGCTATCGACCACAAAATCCGGACCGTAGGATACACCATTGGTATATATGGGTAGATTTGGGGAGTTGTACCTGTATTTGATAGTAAATATCATTTAACTGACCTGTCCGAAGTTTTACAATCATGGATGTCGAGAAAAGCACGAAAAACAGCGTTGGTTTTTAACCGGCGTCGAGGAGTTAGTCTTATGTTATTTTTGTTTTTTTATTATAAAATTTAATTTTTCGGAATAATAACAGGATATCTAGTGCAATCATTTTGCTTGATGACTAGAATCATTATTTACTTTCAAGATATTTCTCAATAATTCGGTAGTAAATATTTTCAATATCTGCACGTGGGAAAGTGTTTTTTTCTATTGTTTAGAAATTCATAGTGCAAGCTCACCATAGCATTCCAGGAGGTGCTTATTGGAATTTGCATACATTGGGGAACTTCGTACTAACTCCTATTCCTACATTGTACCTCCGTGCTCTTACTACACTGGCCTTTGAGAATTGTGTAGTATTTTGTAGTACAGTGTAGTGTACCCCCAAATGAATGCCTAGGATGTTAGGGTTAGAGTGACTTGCAGTTTACCTGTGGTTCTGTTCTTTCCCTCTGCTGGCGTTGCCTGGCAGCGTTCTGGTTGCGCAGCGAGTTGGACCGGGCTACCGATATCTTACGCGGCTCAAAGCCGTTAGAAGGTCCGTCGCCGGTTGGTGAGCTAGGACCACGCACAATTTGCTATCAAACAAGAAAGGGTTAAATAAACGAATAACTGAAGAATGTTTGAGAATGTGTACATCACTATTTTATTAATTCTATTAATAACCCCCTGATGATTCCCTAAGACTTGCCTGCTAAATCCAACAGAGTCCAACTGTGACTCGTACATGTACGACTTACTAAACAGTCCAACTCAACAAGTTGTTAGAATGTACCTGAACATATAAAAGGACTTGCCTCCTACATTTACGGTACAAATGTGAAAATCCAACAGGAACCAACTTTGTATTATTTTCTGTTGGCTGTTG
The DNA here is from genome assembly GCA_037893245.1 of Crossaster papposus. Classification (NCBI taxonomy): domain Eukaryota; kingdom Metazoa; phylum Echinodermata; class Asteroidea; order Velatida; family Solasteridae; genus Crossaster; species Crossaster papposus. Next base: position 1,827,890 of record JBAIAA010000443.1, read on the forward strand.
AATCCAACAGAGTTCAACTTGGCATTATTCACCAGTATAAACTCAACAGAATGCGATTCTAAATGCTTTCCAAATATCAAATGACTTGCCTGCTAAATCCAACAGGTTCCAATGAAAAAATTTAACTGGTTGGATCCTGTTGGATTCAGCAGGGTTAGGGTTAAAACAAACCCAAACCATGCAACTGCAAATGAGTGTAACAATATTTTCTTTAACATAATAACTCCCCAAATCCATCCATTTCTGAAAATTACAGCAAAAGCAAATGGTGTACATTCTCTTTAATTACCGGTGAAAATCCTTACTCAATTTTGTTGTACATTTACCAATGCAGTGTAAGGCATGTCAATGTAAACCATGGCAATGGACCGATCCGGCCTGTCAATCACTACGCGCGCATTGACCAATAAGATTACGAGTTTTGTTCAGGTAACTTAGCAACGGTTGCTACAGGCGTGGTCTGCCATTAGCTCGGTCAAACTATCACAATGTGGTTACAAACGTGTACACAAACAAATGGCTTCGGTACGAAAAAGCACCGTATTTGTCAATCAAAATACGGCAGTATGGAGTTTTAAAAATTGTCAAAAATATGCATAAAATGGTCATGAAATATGTAAATAACACGCTGGTACTCGGATTACGACATCATTTTTCCCATTAAATACCAAAACAAATCTCGAAAATGAGAATTACCGTTGAACTCGTGTGACGTGAACGGCGGGAATATCAAGAAGATAAACAAGGTCTAAGGTAGGATAGGGGGCCTATGTAGAGTTAATAGTAATGCTCTACATTTGTACATGTATAGCAGTCTATTAATTAGGCTATGGTTTAATCCTGTTGTGACAAAATACGCGATTTATTCCAGTACCGGCAGTGACTTACCAAGCAACACTTACATACACTGTCCATATAAATTGACATGCATGCATGCTTCATGTCCCCCAACTACAACTTAACCATCCTCCATGTACTGTTCATACCGTTCCTTAAAATAATGGTCATCCTTTTAGTTCGCCCGCTAGCTTACTGATAGTAATTTTGTCCCCGCCTGAAGTTTAAATCAACATTTTCGTTGTACGTGTTCTACGCCTAGCCTACACGTACATGTGTACATGTACATGTGTGCAACTTGACCGAGGTAATGGCGTCGCCATGTCGTTGCTAAGGTGGGCGGGGCTTATGGTCAAATCCGGATCAGTCCATTGCTAACAAAACAGGACAAAAATGTTGGTGTTTTTTGTTCAAAGAGGTGTGTAGATCATACTTTCACTTTCAGTGTTGCTGCGTTTGTTTTGGTAAAGAACCAATTTGTTTTTCCTATGTTATGACCCATGGCATGGCTGGCAAGCTGTCAAGCCAAACCTTCCAGTGGTGGTGGTAGTGGTGTGGGTGTGGGGGAGCCTAAATATATTCTAAAGTTACAATGTACATGTACCACAGATCTTGGGATTATCAATTTGTTTTTATCAATGTTTAATAATCGTGTTGTTGATGCAAAATACAAGTTGTCAAACTGCCTTCAGGTTGATAGGCTTCTCCACTTTTGTAATCGTTATGCTTGAAACTTTTGAGGGGACATTATTTTAGTAAAGGAAAGGTTTTACAAGAATTTGCAAATAATATATATCTAAGCCTCTTTACTGATGACATCACACTTTAGTTCCCAGGCTTTATTAATTCTAACCCTCCTTGATCTTCCAAGTTGTTTGGGAGGATGTTGGATGTGTAAGGCTGCCCTCTGGGACCCGGTCAACAACAAGTGATCCTCGGATCGGAGTGTTGCCTTTTTTCTGCGGTGGATGCCTTTATGTTTTGTGTTCCTAAACATTGGGCACCATTTGCAAACGAAAGAGTTGTGATAAATCCCACTTTAAAATCCAGCAAACATTCTGAATATAGTTGAAGCATACATGTACATGTATTTGAACAATGACCTCTAATGATCTCTACTGACCTTTTACCTCAGTACTCTGATGAAGAATTGTCTTCCGACCCAAGGGTCACTGCATCCAAGTTTTTATTAAAATCCATAATAGCATGTACATGTAGAAGTAATTTTTTTTTAAACTTGACCTAAAACTTTAACACAAAGACCTGGTCATACAGGCATACATTTAGGACCGGTAAGTGCCCCGCCCCCCAAAAGAAAATGACCAAAAATGACTCACTTTCAAGCCAGTCACTTCGGTAGGAGTAATCAGCGAGGGATCCACGATGGGGCGTGGTCTCTTCTCATCCGCGCCAATGATGTTAGCCCACTGGCGGGGTAGTCCCATGTACTTGCCCGAGTCCCGGTCATAGCCCGTGTGCACCCGGTGTTCAAAGTTGGAAGGCAACGAGATGTTGACGCGGGGACCCTTCTTCCCCTTCTTGGCAAACATTTTTCTGGAAAATATCACAGGGTGAAAAACAGTGTTTATCTTTTGAAGCGTTATCAATGACTTTGTTTAGCAATGGAATTGTTATGGAATTTTATGGAATATTTAAACTTATAAAAGTAAAATGTCCTTTTTAAGTTAACGTTTGTAATATACATGTACATGTATACAGTGTACCGGTACACATGTACTCTACTGGTAACTGTTTCAAAGTAAAACTAATAACCTTTTGTTTATAAAGGACATGTACTTTGTATGTTGTTGGCTGCCAGAATATGATACATGTACCATGCAGGAATAAGAGTTCTTATTCCTCCATGAAAGTATACACAGCATGTTATTTTTTTACCCAATAAACCTCAATCAAAGTTACTTCTCAGGAAAGCGCAACCTGCTGTGAACCCTAGATCATAATGTGAGAGCATTTGCACTGAATCAGAAAATAGATTATACAGTAGGAACATGCTGGGATCATGGCTGTATAATAAAATAGATGGACCCAAAGGTCAGGGGTCACCACAACATGGTACCTCAGGATTCTTGACATACTTGCAAAAAAGACAGGGGTACTGGTACATGTAAATGTACATAATGTATACCTATGGTACAGTACATGTACATGTGTGTACAATGTACCTGGGCAATTTTTTATTCTAAGCTTGCTGTCCGACATACATGTAGGGGAACCTCGTTTATCTTCCCATTGTTTACAAAAATGCACTTTAGCACTAAGGGAAAAATTTGAGGTTTAATGCAAGTTGCTTTTGACAGCTTGCCCCTTCGTGATGTCATTCCGACCTCAAAAATGTACATGTGTACTACCATGTTACTAAAGTAGCCTTTTTTCTTGTACACTTGTATCAGATCAGATCAACTACATGTATTTTATAATATTCTCCAATTGTTTTGCCACTGCTCACTATAGTTCAGATTTAATTTGTTTACGGAAATTACAATGGACAATTGGATGTACCGGGGTACAGTTGTATGGACAATCAATCACGTTCTACATAATGATTTCACGCCTTAATGAATTGTGTTGGGCAATTAAACACATCATTTCTGAATGGAATCGCAATTCCTTGGCGGAATCGGAATCAATTCCGAAAATGCTGGAGTCGCCCACCACTAGCACAGTTTGCCACATGGTGTTGGATTTTGCAAGGATGGATACATACATTACACTAGGGAGTTGGGGTTAATGGACCGATCCGGATTTGACCATAAGCCCCGCCCACCTTAGCAACGGCATGGCGACGCCATTACCTCGGTCAAGTTGCACACACGTACATGTACATGTACGCTAGGCTAGGCGTAGAACACGTACAACAAGTTTAGGCGAAGACAAAATTACTATCAGTAAGCTAGCGGGCGAACTAAAAGGATGACCATTATTTTAAGGAACGGTATGAACAGTACATGGAGGATGGTTAAGTTGCAGTTGGGGGAAATGAAGCATGCATGCATGTCAATTTGTATGGACGGTGTTGCTTGGTAAGTCACAGTGCCGGTACTGGAATAAATCGTGTATTTTGTCACAACAGGATTTAAACCATAGCCTAATTAATAGACTGCTATACATGTAGCTTATTACTATAAACTCTACATACATGTAGGCCCCTATCCTACCTTAGACTGCACTGTCCTTGACCTTGTTTATCTTAAGTTCTTGACATTCCCGCCGTTCACGTCACACGAGTTCAACGATAATTCTCATTTTCGAGGTTTGTTTTGGTATTTAACGGGGAAAAAATGATGTCATAATCCGAGTACCAGCGTGTTATTTACATATTTCATGACCATTTCATGCATATTTTTGACAATTTTTAAAACTCCATACAGCCGTATTTTGATTGACAAATACGGTGCTTTTTCGTACAGAAGCCATTTGTTTGTGTACACGTTTCTAACCACATGTGATAGTTTGACCGAGCTAATGGCGGACCACGCCTGTAGCAACCGTTGCTAAGGTACCTGAACAAAACTCGTCATCTTATTGGTCAATGCGCGCGTAGTGATTGACAGGCCGGATCGGTCCATTAATAAGGGAATAAATGTGTGTTCGAGAGGTTTTAATCACTCTGTTTAATACCGCTTGGAGTCTGGGTGCTGATAATACCCGAGCCGAAGGCGAGGGTAATTATCAGCACCCAGACTCCAAGCGGTATTAAACAGAGTGATTAATACCGACCGAACACACATTTATTCCCATTCATTTATACCTTTTTTGTAAAATTCAGCCATAAAAGCCCCGAAAATCACGGAAAATTGTCGCAAGTAAATTTCGGTGTTTCGCCATTCTGTGCGTGTCAAATGACATATTTCTGCCTCTGTCGCTCTACACAATACATGCAATAAAGCGTATTTACTAGGAACCAGACTATTACTGCTATTGGCAACCTCGTTTCAGCGTGTCAAGCTGTACGCGCCCAACACCACCCTACTATTGGAGACGATGTACGGTTGGAAATAAAGTGAGCCCTGGGGACGGGTATAATGCGACATCGCGTGACGTATTTTGCTGCCAGCTGGGTTTAAACACTTCCAGCCATGTCTTTATCGTCCGTTTAATACCGGCCACGTGACGGGCTCTCGAACAATAGGAATGCCTAAACTGTCCCAGGTATTTATGAATCCAAATTAAACCTTTCAACATCCTCCATAATCTAAATTGGAGGAATTTGGGGCTGCATGACAAAAATGAATCAGTTGATTATGCAGGATGCACTGTGTCAAGGTCAACATCAACCCTGCACATCTACAGTATTAACAAAAGAAATACGTTGCACTGCCAATGAAAATCTATTGGCACTAAAACTATTGTTACTTGTTCAATACTGACAAAATGTATTATGTACGGTACAGTACCGTAGGATGTAACTCGTGTTGCTAATATGCTTAGCCGGCCATGTATAAATTTAAGTCTGTACACATGTACGGTACATGTAGTACAATAATATTGAATCATCCACACTACATGTACCAGTATCATTGACACTGCCCCAACATACAATGTGTATCAACAGCACTGCTGCAGAATCTTGGAGGTTTGAGGCTGTATCAACGTTTGCATGAGGCAGTTGGAGGATTTTGCAGTATTGAGCCTCAATAACAAATATTGAGGGCGCACCCTACATGTAGCAAAAATGCCTACATCGTAATGTGTACATAAACTTTTAGGTTAACCCTAACCCCCAGGCCTTTTTGCTAGCAGCCATGCATCTTCAATCCTCCAAAATCCTCGGATTGCCCTACATGTAGTACATGTACTAAAAAACCTTCATTCTTCCTTAATCCTAAAAAAATCCTCCAATTTTGTTTACTTTTGTTCAAATACCCACTGCCTAAATCCTCCAAAATCCTCGGATTGCCCAACAACAAAATGCATTTCAACCTCAATCCTCAAAAATCCTCAATTTTTTTAACTTGTGTTCAAATTGAAGGGTGCTCACTGCCTCAATCCTCGAAAATCCTCAGATATTTCTTGCCCATAAACAAGGGAGGGGTAAGGGTTGAGGTGGGGGAGGGGTAAGGGTTGAGGTGGGGGAGGGGTAAGGGTTGAGGTGGGGAAGGGGAAATGGCTTATATCATGTACAGGTACATTTGTTTGTGTACCACCCTGACCCAAGTCAAACCAATCCTTCAAAACCATCTCAGGCAGAATGACCCTGTATTCCTCCAAAAAAATTGTTCTCTAAAGTCAATCCTCCAAAATCCTTATTTTTCGAAAACTCCATCCAGCCTCAGTCCTCCAAAATCCTCATTAAAAAAAATATCCTATTTAGCCTCAATCCTCAAAAACCCTCCACACTTGAAACAACATTGTGCCTCAATCCTTCAAAATCCTCATTTTTTTATATAGAATTCATCCAAAACTGCAATGAGGATTATGGAGGATTGAGGAGCTTTAGGGTTAAACTTTCAAATTAAGAAGCATCCAATAAGTAGAAAAAAAAGTTTAAAATCTTTAAAAATCATTTGATGAATCATGCGTCTGATTTGATGTTCTACAGTATGTTCTAGTATTAATATGGAAGGCATCACACATTGTTATCTCTTTTAATCTACAGGAAATCATGTGGGTAATCTTCTGAAGTATTTCCTCTTGTGGTGGAATGCAGGGACCACTGGCATTTCCTGATAGATACTGGATTCAGATTACATGTTTTATGCATGTCTCAGCGGTCAATACAATGTGGGAAATTCAACACTGGTACATTTGTGTGACAGAGAGGGCTAAAAATAAAGTTCTTAAATAAATAGATCTTTTGCTGTTTTTCTGCTCCACACAATCCCTAGAATGCGTGGTTGAAATGAAGGTTTTTCAGAATAAAACTGCTGACCTCATATCATGCGATGTTACACGAATGTGCCATCTGATTAACATGTGTGCGACCACCTGGCGCGTCCATGCACACGTTATTGACCCTGAATGACCTGTGACCCATATCATTGAACACATGCACAGTTGAAATACCGAAATGCATGATATTCAACAAGGACGGACTTCGAACCACAAGTCCCACCTACTTTTGTGATTACCCTATTTTAAAACTTGACCTCAAATGACATTTGGCCTTAAGTAGTATGCGACCTTTAATATCACCATCACAAACAATTTTCCATGTTGCATCTACCGGTACCATGTACATGGGCTATGTAGATGTACAATGACCCAAGTTTGATCGCAATTGAACTTCAAATTTGGAAATGACAACAATTGACAATTCCAGCATCAAATAATAACTTGACCTCAAACGATCTTTGACCTCAAATGACCTTTGACACAACCATCATATAAAGGTTACCATATGTACATATAGCATGCATGATCAAAATTAAAATGCAATTGGACATTAACTTTGCATACATGTACATGTAGACCAATTTTTAAAACACCAACATGACACACCGATACAGAGTACATGTACAGGTAGTGGTACGGTATACATGTGTACTCTACGTAAACAAACAGAAATACCAGTACATAATGTAGTAATGTCTCTTTTTGAACTTCGTTCTGACAGGCGAGACAAAATTATATGAATTTAAACTCACCCACATCCCTGCAGCAGGACAGAAACTCCATGGCTACACATCTTTACACTACAGAAACAATGATACCAGTACAGTAGTACTGTATCCTGTTGTATGGAACACTGTACAGTAAAATGCTTAAGATCTCTGAAAAAACCACAAAACAGCCTCACCGCAAAACAACTCTAGACATTCCAAAATTCTTGATAAATAAAGTCAATTCTTGAACAAAATTGGGTATAACATAGAAAGACTATGCATACAATGTAGCTGCTGTAAAACTGATGAAAGACTCACAAAACTTTAGAATGTTTCAGTTTAAATAAAACAGAAGAATATCAGAGATGAACATTTATGTTGTTCTCCAGAAAGACTGTGTTGTCTGTGACCAAATATAAGTTTAGAACAGCACTGTCTAGTACTAGTACTAGAGCAGGTCCCAGCCTTTAGCACCATCAATTCACCAAGTTAAAACAAAAGCCTTGTCATGTGTGGGAGCCATTATTCTAGTCTGACCTGTCCCCTTGGCATTCCAGGCAGTAGACTTATTAATGCCCTTGAGGTTAGGGATAGTGTTGACCCCAAGGTCCTCCCTGTTCCTCTGGATTATTTATTGCTAGGAAAACCTGCCATTTTTGTTTAACTCCAGAAAGTAGGCAGGTGTAGACAGATTGGGAAGCAAGTGTCAAAATCTGATTCAAGTTTAAGGGTACCGGTAGGACACACCATTGGTACATGTAGATGCTTGAATTATCAAGTACCGGGTGGATTTTAGGGTTGTATTTTAGAGTAAATATCGTTTAACTAAACTGTTCAAAGATTTACAATCAGTTTTAACAAGCCTATATGGTTTGAACAAAGTAAAGTCTGTTTATTACACCCCACCCCCAACCCCCCTTAAGAACAAAATAAATAAACAAATGAACATTGGTGGTGAATGTTATACAAAAGTTCACTGGTTTGGTGCACAGCATTTTGCTACCGAACTGAAAAATCACAGTAGTAACCAGTGGGACACTGTGTGTGTGGCAGATTCCACATTTCTGACATCTCTCAGGAGCCTGTTGGCTATTATTTACTCTTTGTCTTAAAAAAAGAAGAAGTGCCTTGGGCCACATGCATGATGTCAGGAACATGTCTGGCTGTGTGAATCAAACCATTTCCTACCTCCATGATCTAAATCAATTCCAATATGCACCTTGAGAACCAAAAGTTGGCTCTGCAGTCCCAGAAGGAACAGTGTTAGGACTATTACTTTTCCTGAGGCACATTATTGACCTTCCAGACAACATTTCCTGTACATGTATGTACATGTACATGTACATGTACATCCCAAGTTCGCCTCTTTGCAGATAGCTTTGTGCAAGGCCATCATCGTTTATTTGTCCAAAATCCACGCTGAGCGCTGCAGTTTTATAGTTTAGCATGCACAGTGCAAAAATACATCACGAACTGTGACCTAACATGGCCAATATACAAATCAACGATCCGTCCGATGGCCTTGTTCCATCCATTCCTGTGAGGTTTTAGAGATGGTGCTCATTATTCTAATAGCCTTGTTGACCTTTAAAGTCGTCTTGTTATTGGTTGATCATTGCGTAGACAATGTACATTTAGATAGTGGTGAAAGGTCATAACTGCAGGCACATGGCTCATGTATTATAAACAAGCACTTTGTACACGTACATGGATACGTACAGTACATACATGTACAGTGTGCTGCAAATATCGACCGACCGGACTGCAAGTCATTCGTATATTTTATAGAGTTTGTTGGAATTCTGCAGCTGAGTAAATTATCCCTCAAAGATTTTCAACCCGAGCAGCTGAAGAATTTATTATTTTTTGTTCGTTGTTATGTCGTTTTCGTTGATTTTCCGACAGGTAATCCATCATTTGTAGGAATTTGTGACCCAGCACGAGTAAATGAGATACTTTGAGGCAAAAATAAAATGTGAGATTTTGATTTCATCATTTAAAGCTAAACAAGCTTTAAATTATGAAATCAAAATCTCAATTTTTATTTTTGCCGCAAAGTGTCTCATTTACTCGTGCTGGGTCACATTTACTCTGCTGCAGAATTCCAACAACACGACAGATCTTCGGACAACAGACGACGCCATCTAAAGCCTTAGCCATTTTTAACGTAATGTATGCAAAGAAGGCCTATAAAGCTGCATGATGTTGGGATTAACCAAGGTGTGATACTGATTGGACACTCCACATACATGTACATTAGCCCCGCCTATACTTATCTGTTTTCGCATACGAGGTCGTGCGCTAGAAATCTAGCGCAAAATAAGAAAAACTATAAGATTTCATTAATGAATGGAACAAGACCAGCGAACGGATCCAGTCAGTTGATTTGTACAGTATGTACCGGTATGAGGTCGCTGTTCGCAATGTATTTTTGCACTGTGCAACTATAAAACTGCAGCGAGCGGCATGGATTTTGGACAAATAAACGACAATGGTCTTGCACAAGGCTACTTTGCAGACGACTGTCTCCTGTACCACCAAATCAACTCAACCAATCACCTTGCAGCAAGACTTGGAAAACATGGAAACCTGGGCTCAACAGTGGGAATGTGCTTCAATGCCAACAAATGCAGTACAAGTACATGTAAGCATTCAAAATTAATCAACACATTTCTATAGCCTCAAAAACACAATCCTGCAACAAGTGTCTAACATCCACTACCAGGGCATAACATCTCTGAAGATCTGGGATATCACTGGGGTAGTATCAATGTGCATGTATTATGTAATTTCAGAAAGAAAGTGGTCAGGAATCACCTCAGATTGAGCAACAGAGCATCTGCATTGTACATGTAGAATCAACATTTTCCCAGGGCGCTTAAGACAGTGGGCTTTGGTAGGTGAACAACCCCCCCCCCCTCACCCTTTCAAATACAAAGCTAGATCCACCCCTGTTGTTAAATGGCACAAAATCCCTTACTTGTTCATAGTGTAGGGCACCCTATGGACGGGGAAGCGATGATTAGGAGCAAGATGTCGCTGATTGGAGAAATCGATTGAGGTCTTAATAATAGGAACCGTGCTGTACTTGAGGATTTCAGTGGCTTCTCTTATGCGGTGGGGGTACCACCAGCATTCGATGCTGGTGATTAGTTTGGCCTGGCTCCAGATAGTACAGTACATGTACCAGTATGACTAGTACATGACTACATGTATCTAAGATTTCGCTTAAGCCCTGTTCGCACTGGACTTTTTTTGGATAAAACTAATCGAGACGATGGGTACTTTTCCCATTTTAAGTCCAGTGCGGACAGCCAAGGACGTTTTCCTCTCAGTTACTTTTCCCGAGTCCAGTGGTTACTTTTACCGGCCAACTCCTGCCCAGGTAAACTTCCTAGGTAACTTTTCCCGAGACGATAAGTCCAGTGCGAACAGCGCGAGTCGGTAAAAGCGGCTCAGGAAAATGTACATCCGGCCCCCTAGTGCTAGGTCATGCTACACAAGACACCGCGCATGCGATCTTTGCATTTTTTACGTGCACGCACACTGATGCATGCACATCGCATCGTGATCACATTCGCATGTGGTTCTGCAAAAAGACTACGGAGTGTATTTGTTCCTTTGGTCAAAATTATGGCAGATATTATTATTGATACATTCGGAAGTTTGATTGGTGCTACATGTACCAGTGCATCATTTCTATGATACATGTATTTAGCCTTGGTCAAGGTGTTCATCGTTATCCGTCCGTATGTACAGCGCAGCGGTAATCAGAGCTCAAACAACGACCTCACGCGGCCACTATATGCAAATCAACTGAAGATACCGGTACATGTACTTGAACGCCTTGGATCAATGGTTAAATTGAGGTTTTGGGGGCGGTGCTCATTATGCTAATAGTTAAGCTGACCTTTAAAGTCGTTTTTTTTTATTGGTCGATTGTTGCGTAGAAACTGCATAATTAGAGCTAGCGGTGAAAGGTCATACATGTACATGTAGCTAGCTAGCAAGTGTTTACACTCGTACAGAACACCGCCATCGTTGACATAATATTTTATCCGAGAAAGTTGAGTGATTTTTACGTTTGCTTGTACTAGGAATTACACATGAAGATTTGAACTGTCTTGCTTGATTGGTGAGGGTCGCAGTTATTTTCGCTCGTTTTGCTGGGTATTTGCTTGAATGTTGACAAAGTTATGGTCAAAACTAGTTGTGTTTAGCTGCTAATAGTTTTGAGTTTTCAACCGCGGCGACTGGAGAAGGCCGCGACTCTATTGAAACAGGTCGAACTCGGCCCTACATTATATCGCACGCATCTAATCCAGCTGAAAAACCTTCCCGGTAAAACGCGGAACTCTGATAATTAAATGCCTTGTCGGCTGAATTTTGCCAAGAAAATAATTAGAGGAGTTATTGAGGACACTTGTCCCATCATGTACCAGTACGTCGGAAGTTGGTACATGATGTTCACATCCCAAAGCGTGAATTTGCAATTTATTGTCTGTAAATATTAAAGTTGCCTAAAGACACATTAACTTTTAATAACCTACATGTATGACGATCTGTAGTTCCTTCATCAGGTACAAATGTTATGAAAAAATGTTATGGCAGGATACCCTTGACATCAGTCGTAATGCAATGAAGAACGTCGTCCAACCTGGGCTAGCTATATACTTCAGTTAAGCATATCCAGTGACAATCTTGAATGATACCCTAAAAATAAGACGGCCCAGTAAGGCAGTATGCGCACAGAACGTAAAATGCACGCGGTGCATTGCCCGTCGAACGAAAGATAGTAAACACAATTATATGAACACGCGTGCAAAGTGCGTTGTACGATAGGCGCGTAATTATACGCGCTTGGCTTTTTACAGCTAGTTACATGTACGGTAGTACTTGTACATGCGCATGCCGTGCAGCCTACGCATCGTTTTGCCCATAAATTGCAAATCACGGTTTTGTGCACATGACTGGCGCGGTCTATAGGTACGTTTATATGTCTGTGGCAGTAGATGCCGTAGATACAGCGCCCTCTTCGTTCAAGAATACCGCATAGGCCATGCGCCTCGCGCCTGATCCGAAAGCGAACAAGTTAAGTTCCCGAACGCGGAAACTTGTTCTCTTGAGTCTTGTTATCATTGTTAATGTTATAATATACATTTAACTCATATTCCTATAAATAACACTAAGTAACGCGTAATCAGTAATATATGCCTTACCTAGTTTTCCGCTAACCACAGATCTACTGTTAATAGACCGCACAAACTGCCGGGTTTTGATAAATTGCCCTAAACTTCTGTGACTCAGTGTTACGGAATGGTGAGTTCATCGTGTGTAATGCATAGGGACGCCCTTCGCTGGTACTCTGCCCAAAAGTTTGAATTTACAATGTGCAACAAAGGCAGCCAGCGACGCTAAACGGACGCCTTGGTCGTTCGTTTTCCAAACCCTAGCTTCGTCTCTATTTTGGCTTCGTTCATGCAGTTTGTGATGGAGCCGCAATGGAGCTTATAAGTTGTGGTTTAATAAACGGCCCTGCACTGAGAATCGTACATCCGGGGATTTTCAAAAGTGCTCTGGGCCTGCCAATTTCATAAAACATGTATGATGTACCTATAACTTAAGCACAAAATAGTTTTTCTATTATTTTTCATAATTATTACAGGATATCTAACGCAATCCTTTTGCGGGATGCCTAGAATCAACATTTACTTTCTTAATAATTCGGTAGTAAATATTTTTGATATCTGCAAATGGTGTACCGTATCCTACCTTTAAGCAACGTACTCAAACTCGACATGTCGAAAGTATACAAATATTGAGTGGCTCAAAGTGAAATGAAAGGAATATTATTGCTAGGTAAAATCTGGACTTTGCCGATTAAAAATGAAATGAAAAAGATTTTACTGAGCGATAATATTCCTTCCATTTCACAATTTAAAGCCATTTGTTTTTATGTTCGATATATGCAAATGGTGTATCCTACCTTATTCCTCCATGCTTTAACCCAGGATGTGAATTAAAACAGGATGTTAATTTGGATGTGATTTTGAAAATCTTTTATTGAAATCAAATCCTTCTGACTAAAGTAAAGGCCGTGTCTGCTTTGAATGCAATTCACATCATGCCCATTCCTAGTACAATTTATACATTATTTTAAATTTCCAGGTGACAAACCGTGACATGCTGCAGTAATATCGGCGACATGAATGACATGCTGCACAACCAATACAGGATGATTGTACATGCTAAGTTTGAAAAAGAAGTTAATTAACTCTACGAGTTATAAGCTCAAAATGGTTGGCCGGCACAGCAAGCTCCAGCGCCAAGTCCTACAGCTCTACAAACAGTTCCTCCGTCTGGCCGAGCAGAAGATGGGGCTGGAAGCCCACGTTCGGCAGGAGTTTCGCCGATGGACGGCCCTAGAGCGCACCGACGTTCAGCGCATTGAGTATCTGCTTCGAAGGGGACAGCGGCAGCTTAAGATGCTGCAGATGGGAGGGGTGGACAGGGCAGGAAGTTTTGTTAAACCTGATGTACATCCTGCTTCAACTACATCAGAGAACAGTTGATCCATAAACTGTATAGTTTTACTAAAACAGTTACATACAAGTCATAAACTGATGAGGTTTTGCCAGGAATCTCTTTCTATTAGAACCGGCTTTTTTACTCCTCAGACTTGTCGTCTTTCAAAAAATATTAACCTCAACTAATTATGGGCCCCACCCCCCTCAAAAAGGAGTTGGGGAGTCAATATTGATACCATGTAATAATAGGCTGTGTCCTGAAATTAAACATAAGTCTGTGGTAGCGGATGCAGCCACTTCACTTTGACTTGTGTGCAATTTCAAGCCATAGCCATGTAACTCTGGCCTTAACCAGTTTGCACCGAAGGACTTGTATACACGCAAAGTTTTTTCTGAGATTTAACGCCAGAAATGTAATTGGGTGGGCTTTCCGATACCATCGACTTGAACCCTCCTATCCTAGGATCGATTTTTCTCAAAAATAATCCCGGCGCAAACTGGGTAAAGGTAATGTATGTAGTACAACATGCAAACATTAAAAACAAAACTACCCGACTGTATTAAAGAGTCTCAACCATCTTGTGAATTTATGGTACCTGATGTGATGTGGATTTCAAGAAAAGTGTAGTTTTTGTATCAATTTAAGCGTCGTAACAACCCGACTATTAATAAAAACAATTTATTGAATTCGTCTAAAGAAAGTCAAGAAACCAGACTGCAAGAACAGCACTTTTTTCCCTTGGATTTTCCAGCTACTAGAACACAAAACTTTAGACGTCACAATATTTACTATTGTGAATCCCCTAACTCATCCATTTTGGAGAATCACAGCAAAAGCAAATAGTGTACCGACTTTAATTAGGTGATTTTTAGTTTTTGTGTTTGTTGGTTTAGATTTTTTTTTTTTTTTTGGGGGGGGGGGAGGAGGCTGACAACAAAACTGACTCAATTTGTTCACTTGACAAATTGTCATTACACATTCTATACTATTTATTCAATGGGTTCAATGACAATAGAATACCGGTACCCTTTTCAAAAGGGCATTGAAAGTTACTTAAAACAATAATTAAAAATAGATGGACTATAGGCCAAATAACAAAAAATCATGTTTAGCGTCCCTGCCCACTTCCTTTTTTGAGGTCGCCTCTTTCCTTTTTTGAAAAAAACCCAGAAAACTGATAAATTTTATTATTTTTTTAATAAGATCATATTTTTTTGACTTGAGCATCACTGTGTACATGCTGTGGAAATAGTCCATTAGTACGTACGTCTGTTTGAGAGCATCTTCAAAAATGTGTCGGTCGGCCATTTTGAGAAAAAAAGAACAAAAAGGCCTTCTGCTTAATTTTTTTTAAAGGCAGAACGCTAAACATGTTGTTTTTTTATTTGGCCCTATTATATACACTCGGTTACTGCAACCTGTTCCACTGAAGATAATTATTACAAATACATTTAAGTTTTCGGAAGGAAACGCATATATCTACAACATATTAATTTATAATAACAAATACAAGTAAATCAAATAAAACAAAATAATCCTGTCCAAAACTACATTTGCCTGTACAATTCGAATTTCAACTTTTTCCAAGATTTTGTGAAAATAAAACAAGTTTTCCTTTAGCACTGTACTGGTACATGTAACTGCACTAGATAGGACATCTTTTTTTGCCCCCCCCCCCCCCCCCCCCCCTCCCCTCAAATACATGTACATTGCATTTAAAACAAATATTGGTCCTTTATAAAATATCTCAAATTAACCCTCACTTTTGTACACAAGGGGCTAGTCAATGTTATACTCTACATGTACTTCTGTTCATACTAGTACTATGCAAATGTGAAGTTAATTTGACGTAACAATTTGCTGTGGAAATTGTCGGAGTAAAAATGTGTTTGACATTTGTGAATTCACAGCACAAAAACTTGCCCTGACGTCACAAAATTGCATTTCCGTTCACTCTCGAGCCGAGTATGAACTGGCCTTAACCAGTTTGCGCTGTTTTTTGTTTATTTTGTATTTACCAGACCCAGGCGCCAGATTATTTTTTACTAACATAGGCCGGCAGTCTGGGGGCAGCACACCCACACATGCCAGCTGCGAGCCGGACGCCAACAAATATTTTGGCCTCGCTCCAAGTTGCTCGTTGCCTGTTTATCAATCGTCTGTTTTGTTTTTCAGAAAATGTTTGCGTGTATACACGTCCTCTGACGCAAACTGGTTAAGTGAAGTCTTATAATGAAGGCCAGAAATGGTCAGTGAAACAATTTGTTTATTCATTGTATGAATAGTTTTTATGAATAGTTTCCTTGATGCCTCTAATGTCCACAGCATCAAATTAACCTCATTTGGTTCTGTGCTCAGAACCGAACATTCGGCTATACTGAACACGATCCTTGGCTCCCGATTTTTGTATCCAAACATACCAAACATTGTTGTTGAAAATATATCAACAGATTTTTAGAAATTCACTTAGTACATCAAATGCTATTATTTTCCCAATGAATAGAAGAGAAAGCCCACTGTTGCTTAAGAATTCCGTGTGACGAATAAAAGAAGGTGCACATTGGGGCACTATAAGAACCGACCGCTATAACGAACAAAATCTGTGGATTGCGTGATGTTGGTTATAGCGACTTCTTCATTTTGTTTTACATCTAGGACTGTTACATTGTAATGAAAATTGTACAATGCCATTTCTATATTTGGGGTTGTGGGACAAGTTATTTGAAGCAAGTTATAATGCAGAGGGAAAACCCCTTATTTGTGTTGGTTATATAAAAAGTCGAAAAAAGTAGGAAATGGGAATACATTTGTTCGTTTACAAAAGTACAAAATGAAATAAGAAAAAGTAGAAATATACTGTTTTTGCAGGAAATTAAAAAAACTGAATCAGCATTTTCCAACACAGTTGCGTAAAAAAATTCCATAATTGGTGGCAAATCAATCTTTAACTTTTAAAGAGTTGTACACAACCTTTACTACTCTTATTCGTTAAGTCTTCCTGTCTTGACAGCTTAGGTGGACCTGTTGAGCATCTTCGGCCACTGCTCAAATTTGGCAAGAATACTGGGGAAAGTGAGGGCGGGCAAAGATTTTCTGGACTACATGGTTTGATGGTAGGGCATCTGGTTTTTTTCTCCAGCATAGGGGCTGACGAAGCATTACCTTTTTGACGACAGTGTTGGTTTGATGTCGACCTCGGTGGAAGGGAGCAGTAGATTCTTGGTGGCTTCGGACTGGAGCTGCATGGAGAGGAGGGTAATGGTGAACATAAGGGGGACGCAGATGATTTGGCTTCCTTTTTAGAGCGAGAGCGCAGCAGCAGTGGTCTTGATGCGATCTCTTCTTGATGAGAGTCTGCCTTTGGGGTGAGAGAAGAGCCCGGGTTGGTTCCTAGAGGCCCACCATCTGGTTGAGGGTTACAATTTTCTTGTGGCATTGAGCATGATGAGTCTTGTGTCGGCTTCCTGGATGGTCCTACTTTTATTGAATTTGGTAGGTAAACTTTTGCTTTTTGTCTGACATTAGCACTGCCACGAGAAGGCAAGGGGGAGGCGGACTCCACAGAGCAAACATTTCGACCTTTTTGAGTCTGTGACCGGAGTAACCAAGGCCTTTGAGGTGACTCTGCTGTTAATGTTAGCAATCCATGTGAGGTGGACATCTTTAAATATTGGCAATCTGCAAGACACTGTTCAGGAATACCACCTCCTGAGCTGGAACCCGCCTGACGAGACTTTGGCGAGTCAGCCTCAACCATCTCTTTTTGAGATGTGGTTTTTGACAGGTTTGACACATAAATAGTTGTTTTGTTGTTCCGAGGTGTAAACAATACATCATTTCCTGATACAAGGGGCGATACTGGTCTTGCGAGAATATCAATTCTTGGCCTCTTCAAAGGTCTCCCCTGATCCTCCCTGACTTTAAATAGGTTAGCACAGACTCTGGAGGAGAGATTCTGCCCTTGTCTTTTTCTCAACAATCTGTGAGACTTCTCCAAGATCTCTGAATCTTGTCCAGATTGACACTTTCCTGGACAGGACATGGGTTTATTAGAGGTGTCGCGCAGTCTAGGGCTGCAACCCCCATCTCTACCACTGAATGTCAGAGATCGTTCCATTTGTGTTGGTTTGATGGGTGGAGTTCCAGGCATTACATTGGAAATGCTTGTTTGCAGCAACAGTTGGGAGTTCATTTTCATTTCAGGATTTGGAATTGGGATTGAATCACCACTGGATTGTGGAATATCACTTGGAGAGCATTTAGAGTCAGAACCAACAGTTGGGGGGCTTTCTGTGCCTTTTGGGGTGCAAGAACTTCTGCGAACAATGGCAGTGGGGCTGGCAGTTTGTGAACGTTCACTTACAGGGCCGTTTAGGACAGACTTGGTCTTGACTGGCTCAAGATATGTAGACTCCATAGGTATAACATCATCAACACTGGCATCGTTTTCGATTGTAATGATCTTGCTCTCAGGTATCATGACATTGCTTGCATCTGATCCAGGTGTATTAGGAGAGCTATTTCTTGATTGGGCAAGAGCAAATGGCTGGAAACTTTTTTCTTTAGATTCAGTGGCTATTTCTTCCAAATCATCATCACTGGCATCGATTTTGATTGTAATATTTTTGCATCCAGGTATCATGTCATTGCTTGCATCTGATCCAGGTGTATTAGGGGGGCCCTTTCTTGATTGTGCAAGAGCAAATGGTTGGTCACTTTTTTCTTCAGAGTCACTGTGTATTTCTTCTAAATTCACCAAGGCTGATCTATTAGTCATTGTGGGTGTCAAGCATGGCTTTCCAGGAGGTGTCTCTTCTTGATTACAAACAAAGCCCTGTGAGATTCCACTGTCAGGTGAAGTCTCTGACAAGGTTTCACTTTTGCTTGCTAGTTCTTCCATTGCAATGTTATCGCCTGTTTTATTTCCGGGCAGAGTGGATATTGTCTCATTGTGCATGGTGTTGGATTCTGTAGTTCCACTTTGGCTGCCATTAGGACTTTGGGCAGTCTCCCGGGTTTGGTTACCAGAGACAGGAGGTCCTGGCCTTTCTCTTTCTATTCCCCTTCCTTCCTCACACGAGGCAGAATCCTGTGAAGTTTCTGCATGGTCCCTGATGTACTTTCTTCTTAACAGCTTTCCTGTTGATTGCGTTGCGCCTTGAATTTCAGAGCCACAGTACCTGCCCTGGGCAGAGAAGCTGTCAACCCAACATGAATTCCTGCACTCTCTAATCTCAAACTGGTTTCCTACTGCTTGAAAATTATTGGATGGTGTCGTCGGAATTGTGTTGCACTCACTGCTGCTGAGAACTTCAACTCTACTATTGTCAGTGAGATTTATGCATGAAGATTCTTGCACAGTAATGGAGGGCCATGCTGATTTTCTACCAGCATTTTCTGTGTTGTGACTTGGCACAGATTCTTTGTTTAAAGAGACTCTTCTCCTCAGAAGCATCCCAGTTGAAAGCCTCACTTCGCCTTGACTCTCTGGTTTCTTCCTGTCATTCTGGCACAGTCTTAGTTGACAGGTGCCTTTTGCATGTTTTCGCTGTGGCCGACCACATTTTGAACTAGTGGCTTTACGTTGTAGTTTTCGCTTAATGTTTTGGCTATGTAATGTTGCATACTTACCAGTACCAATGACCGGATATTTTGAAGTTAATTTGGAACTCTTTTGTTTCTTGGATTTGTGTGATCTGTATGCTTCTTTTCTTCCCAACTGGTAATTAGCCTGACAACCAATATTAATGTCCCGGCAGATGGCATCTCCATTTATTAATTGCTGCACTTCTGATGAGGGACACTTATATGTTTTACTGATAGAACCTTGTGTGCTAACTAAGTGACTTTGACCGTTTTCAGGTTCTACAGACTCTGGCAGCTTTATAGGCATGGATGCCCTCTGCAAGTAATCCACGGTTTGAAAAGTTGAAATTTGGGGCAAGGGGACAGAAAGCAGCTCTGGCTTCAGTTCTTTGATATCATCTGCGTAACTGAACCTTTTAGAAGATGGATCACCACTGTTCACTTTTACTTGGCCTTTGATCTCAATTGAATCGGGCCTGGTCAAGTTGCTTTTGCCTCCAATAGAATTCACAGTTTGTTGAAAAGAGTTTTCAGGATGATCGGGAGGCAAAACCGATGAAACCCAGTGATCTGGGCTTGTATAATAAGGGCAGTGTGAAGTTTGCTCACAGGGCGATGACTGTTTAAGTGGACTCGCACAATGCCTTGAAAAATGAGGCGATGGACATAGTGTGGTGTCCGCACTTTGTACGAGCACATCATCATCTTGGAGATCTGCTCTTACATGGTGCTGTTCTTGAGGCTTGATGACATTCTCAGACCCTGATGGTAATGCAAATGCACAGTCTGTGAGATCAAAGAGAGTAGACGAACATCCGCTGACGTTTGCAGAAGATTCTTCCAAACTGGAGTCATTTTCAGGATACAGTGGAGATTTCCTGATAGTTGGGACTTCAGCCTTGGCTAATGGTAAATAATTGGCACCATTCTCATCCTCCTTACCCGTTCTCGGATTGTCGGTATGCACTGCAAGAAACTGTGATTTTGTCTCATCACCTAAGCTAGCTGACTGTCTTCTGCTCTGAGCTAATCGTTTCTTCCACCTCTGACCAAAGGATGCGTACCTGTGTGCAAAACTCTTCTTTTTTTCCAGTTTGCTTGAAGCCTTTTTCGGGTACTTTATATCGGTGACTTCACTCGTTCCTGAAGAATATTCTGATACATCATAACTGAAAACTTTAGGAGAAGGATCACCACTTTCTACTTTTACTTGGCCTTTGATCAGTGTCTCAGTTGATTCGGGCCTAGTCAAGTTGCTTTTGCCTCCCATAGAATCCACAGTTTGTTGAAAAGAGTTTTCAGGATGATCGGGAGGCAAAACCGATGAAACCCTGTGAAACCCTGTACTATCATGTGAACACTGTAACAGCGCAATCTTTCTAGGCCGCATGCTCATACGTAGAGTCGTACGTGGCCCGTAAATTAACCCAGATGATGATGATGGACTCATCTTGTTATTCAGCTGATCAGCAGCCTGGATTTTCCAAGCATAGTGGTTCAGATCGTTCTCCTTGCTGCAATGTGATAACTTCCTCTTCTTCCCATTTGTATGTTTGCAGTCGGCGTCCTCAAGACCTTGCTTGGACGTTGACGGCT
Source organism: Crossaster papposus (assembly GCA_037893245.1). Classification (NCBI taxonomy): domain Eukaryota; kingdom Metazoa; phylum Echinodermata; class Asteroidea; order Velatida; family Solasteridae; genus Crossaster; species Crossaster papposus. Next base: position 1,849,000 of record JBAIAA010000443.1, read on the forward strand.
GACAGTGTTCAAACGAAACAACGAGATCAGGAGGTTTAAAGCTGCTCTTCCTGACATTGACTCTGTTGTCAAGAAAGGAATCGGCAATCTCATCTGGGGAATTTGGGAGTTTCAGAGAGGAGAAAGGCGGGGTGGCAGTCTTCTTGCGAAAGGTGTGGGAGGAGAGTGGAGTGCGCGGGTGCTTGCCCATCAGCTTCATGGCCGTCCTGGTGGTCTGTCCAGTCTTGGAAGGGGAATCCCCGCCCTGGCTGGGGGATTTCTGTGGGGAAGCTGATGATGGACAACTGACTTCAGTGGCTGTCCAAAACAAATGAAAAATATAAAATATAAAATAATTAAGAGATATAAATGAGGCTTCATCAGTGGTTAGGGTCTTTAACCCGTTCACGTCAGTTGAAGTGTACATACATGCAAAGTCGTACCAGAATTCAAAACGAATTACGGATGAACATGTCACGAGCCAGGCCAAAATTATCTCTAAGCGACCGGTTTGCCGCGATTGAGGCCGGAAATATCAAAGTGTGCTTCCCACAGATGCCGGCCTAAATCCACCTCGGATCGAAGTTCGTGAAAAAGAATCCCAGGCCTTGGCCCAGTCAATGTCAATATATTCCCAGCGCGAACTGGTTAAGAATGATCAGAGGTTCAGGGACACGATATCAACTGAAGGAGTCAAGTCAAGTCATTTACCAGTTGGGACTTAAGTCATTTCGTGTCGCCAACAATCGTGTCTCGAGTCAGACTCAAGTCATAACAACTGTGGTGCAGTCCGAATCCCAGCTAGTTCAGTTGGTGAATGGCAGAATTTGTCATGGGTTCAAGTCCCATTCAAGCAAGTGCGCCTGTGGTTCTATTCTTGTAACAGCTCGGACAGCACTGTGTATACACAGCTAAATAAAACATTGTTCAGTAAAGGCAAAACCCAACATGATTCTGGCTGGTACCCACCATTACTCATCATAGCGTTACACATGGCACACGCCCAGTCCTGGTTGACACTTTTCAATCCTCCGCAGGCAAGATGGCATCCAGAGGAACCGCAGAGATCACAAAGCAGAAGCTCCCACTTACTGGTAAGCAAGGAGTCACAAAGAAAGAAGTTACATGTGGCAAATGCCCTCACAATAGCACTACCAAGCATATGGTAGTAGGAAAAGTATGAGAAAGGTAAAACAACTAAGAGAAAGTAGAAAAAATATGAATACTTAAAACCCTGCATACTTTTCCCTTTTTTTTTCAGGCAGCAAACGCTTATTACCGGTACCTTGAGGCTTTGTTAAACTGCCGTCCTTCGGGACATGCGCAGGGGTCAAAATCACACTTGTCATGCCGCCAATACAACTCCTGAAAAGCGTTGTCCTCCATCTCCCATGATGCATCACTTCACAAGCGACAAAAAGAAAAAAACGAGAAATATCAGGAAAATCACAAGTACAGTAGATATTATACAACACCTGAATACATCCCTGCCAACTGATTAGTAGATTGTTGATTACTTGTCATTGATTTATTCGTTGCAATGCAGGGTGGGGGTGCACAGCAAAAATTAAAGTTCAAATGGTGAATATAACTTTCATTTAGGGAAGAGATTGTCAATTATGAGAAAAGTCTGAAAACTGCTGAAATTTCTGAAAGATGCATATTTTTCTATACAAATAACGTTTTTTGTGAGATTCAAAACGTCCGATTTCTGACAAAAGTCCAAAAAAAACCTCATGCCTGTTCTTTGTACAGTTACACCGGTTAAACAATGTAATATATTTATAGACTTAAACAAAGAACTTGACTGGAACGGGGCTTGAACCTTTGTTCCGGTGCTTTACCAACTGTTGAGTTCTATGTTGGTGGTTTTCCAAATTTGTTAATATCTGTGTTTAGAGTCTTTATTCCAATCAGTTTGTTCAAATACTAAATTAATCGAAAAAGGGATAGCCTTTGGACACTGGCAGTATTTAGCATTTAGGGTAAGAAGGGATCTAACTCACTGTTCAGGAATGTAGATTCCAAACTTTTTCATCTCAATCTGAAACAGTTCTTGATTGTTGCAGATGGCACAACGGAAGAAGTAGCCAGCACTAAGGGCTTGACGCTGCGAGAATGAAGTACATGTTGTCAAAAGTCATCATTTCCTTTTTATGTTGTATTCAAAACGGACAACAAATAAACACATCACGGGTAAAGCCGAAAATATGTTAGCGATCAGCTCGCAGCAAGCGTGGCCGAGTGTGCTACCCATAGAAGCTGGACTGAACCTGCCTCGGATCGTGGTTCGTTAAAAACTATCCGCGCCTGGGCCGTCAATGTCAAACAAATCTCAGGGCACACTGTGTTTTGTTTAAAGAGGGATCCATTCTAAAAATAATTAGGGAGAATATGAAATAATCGTAGTGAGGGAAACTAAACAATATCGTAAGGAAATATTTGGCTCACGGCATCCCACCTAATGTCCTTGAAATTAAGCCGGGTGGTTTGGAAGGTTTAGGAGCCTATTGAAGCTGAATGGCAAAAACTATGTGTCGGTTGAGTTTAGAGGATACATTGGATAAAGCTGTACCCAGCCTCGCTTATGTTCAGTCTTGCATATTGGAATCCTGCCTTGTGGTCGATATTGTCCACACTGCTTCTAAATGTCATCGGCACTGACTCAACCCACAGCAGTGATGGATTTTTAAGGATTTAGGCAATGGTCACACCTCCACTGAACCTAATTTGTACAGGGAGGATTTTGCAGGATCGGGGACGGTTCCTAGCCAGAGGGTCTAGGGCCAGGATTTCAAGAAGGCACTTGGTATTAATGATGTGCATCGGGTTGGGTTGATCGGGTTGATCAGGCCAATCCGACCCGAAACATGAAAGATAAAAACCAAATCTGAACCACAACCGAGCTGAACTCCCCATTGAAACAAAACAAACCAAACCATCCCGGCCCGACACAAAAGAAATTGGTGAAAAAAACAAACTACCTGAATCGACAAAAACAGAAACGAACACGCACAAATAAATATGTGTGGATCATGCAAACACTATATTTCACCACCATTGTATCGGTTTGTTTGGTTTATTTTGCCCCAGAAATTACCCACTGCAGGTGCTGTTTAGGTTTGGACGGTATTTCAGTATTACCGTGTAGTCACTATAATTACATATGTTGCCCCTATATCGAAATACCGACGAACTCGATATGGAATTTCAAAACCCGGTATATTCTCAGCAGGTTTTGTTTTCACCTGAAAAAAATGTTGCCATACACTTGACCAATGAAAACAATTGGCACAGGCTTTCGGCTGCCGCATGAACTTATTACTATAGTGCTGGGACAAATCGGAGGTTTTCAAAACCGAATAACCGAATTTGAAAATATCGAATAATCGATCCTCCGAATTCGTTAATCGGTTTACAAAATCCAAAAATGTACCGCGCACGTGCCGGTATATGTACTGTACATGTACATGCAACAATTACAATGTAACAGTTTGTTACCGACCTGCTGCGCTGTGCCTTCCTAATTTACTCCAGGCTTTCCCTGGGACGATCCAACAAAATTATGTATTTATTAATCCAGGTCTTGTCTGTCTTATTTCACTACAGGATAAAGAGAAATTTTCCAACGTCCACCTTCAGCGAATCCGCGATGTCAGACTAAAACCTGAAATTTCACTTCTTTTCCTTACTCACGTTTAAATTCCCAGGCATTGCTTCGGCACGTCAGATGACCGCAAGATTGTCTGGCTAGAACTCCGCAGTTAATAGCCCCATTGCCTCGACCAATCATCAACCGTGGATCAACGAGCGCATCCCACATTAAACCATTCATCGTCTGACTTTGCTTTTGTCAGCTACGCAATTTTCAGACACCGCGCAAACACAATCTTCTTCTTTCCCAAGCGCCCCACCCTTTGCTTTTGCAAATGTCCCACCCTTTGATTTTGTCCGCGGCTAGTAATTCCGAGCCCTTTCAAAGACAACATATATTATTAAATAACCAATCAAAGCCCAGATGACTCGTTCTTGAATAGCTGAATAAATCAAAGGAAACCGGCCCAGGCGATATGGAGGCGGCGTTTAGCTTTGATGACTGTTTTGATAGGTTTTGATTGACAGGCTCCACAAAAGGATCGGGGAGTTCTCCCAGCAGATAGATTATTTTACGCAACTTGGGGAAAGGGCAAGTACTAGAAGTGGTAAAATAATAAAGTAAGGGGAAACATTAAATGAACTCCTAAGCATTTCCCCAACCGATTTCAGGGGTAAATAATAATACGATTTATTCTTGGTTTTTCTGGTATCTAATAAAATCAATATACACCTGACTATTAAATTACGAGGCTAGCGAAATAATTCCCAGAGGTTTATTTAATAACATTTATTTCTGGTTTCATTGTTAAAAAAGAAAAAAGAAAAATAAATGGGACCTAAACACCTACAATTTTGAGCTCCTAAACATTTTTCAAACGAATTTAAGGGGGAAATTTAATACGATTTATTTTCCGTTTTTCTTGTATTTAACAAAAACGATCTAATTCGTGGCCCGTAAATTACAAGGCTAGCTTTTAAAAACATTCACCGAACCCATAAGAGCCAAGAATAAATAGACAAAAATATAATCGAGATGGTACAAAATCCCGATGGCGGACCCCAGGACCCCTTAGGAGTTGTTATTTAAAATTAATAAATAATCTGCTGGGTTTTTATTTAATAAAACATTAATAATACAAATTAATGTAGTAATATTTAATTTGTCCATAAAATAGATGTGTCCCTAATAGATGTAAGAGCTCGTTACATTTTTCAATTTATAGGTGGTTCCGTGGTGTATTTTTACATAGTGCAAGAGGAATAAAATAAACCACGGGAGAATTTGTCGGGAGTATTTTCCGAATATAATCCAAGCAGGGGCAAGAAATCCAGATAATGATTGACAGCTGACCTACATGTACAAATTGTATTACATTGTAGCAAGCAGGCCAACATGTGGCGACCATTACTTGGAATTTCAATAGGCTGGGAATGTCTGTTTGTGGCATACAATTACAACCAATGAAAAAGAGAATTTGTTAGAAGGAAGCACATGATTGGACGTTTCTTTTTTTATGGAATGGTTTATTTTTGATGTGGGTAATTATCCACCAATAATGCTTAGGAAATGTGGGGGAATAACAAGTTAAGTTTGTCGGCCGGTTGTTCTCAAAGAAAGAATTTCCGCTGGTGGGGATGAATGCGGTTTTAATCATAGACCAACCAGTCCATTAGAGTATAGTCCGGATTTCATTCTACAACGGCCGTACATGTACATGTATGCGTTTTCTTGAGGTTTATAAAAGTGATTTTAATGGATTAAAGAGACTTGAACGTATTTCCGCGTACCAGCGGACTGTATTCGTGAGTTTATCTAGTGGCTCGTGTTTATTCACGTAACCGACGTTAATCGATGACAATGGCGCTCAGCCAGCCTTGCTCATTAACTTTGTCGCGCTTGAGCGCACACCCTGTCCTCCTTGACAACGAGGGACCGATCGTCTACGGAACCAATTCAAATCAGAATTCCAAAATGAACAACTTTTTTTTCTTTTCTGCCCAGAAATCGTAAAAAGGGAAGTCCTCCCCTTTTTTTTTTCTCTCGAATATTCGGTTTCAAAATTCCAAACCGGTTTGTGAAAGCACATTCGAATAACCGAATATTCGGTTTTGAGTCCCAACACTACTTATTACAACTTAATCTTGTTATTTTAATGACATAATAGCTTACCTATAAATACACGGTTATACCGGATACCGCAATATTTTTTTCACACCATATTGACCCGACCCGCAAAATATTTTTCACACCATACTCACCTGACGCGACCCGACTCAAAATTGCAAACGCAAAACCAAAACCGACCCAACTGACATGATAGAAAAACCAACCCGACCCGACCCGACTCGACCCAAAGTCAGTTTCGGTTTTGCGATGGGTTTGCACATCTTTGCTTGGTATAACAGTGATCTTCACAATGTGATTGGTCACTGTCTAGAGTTTAAAATTTTGTACCTGGATGCAGTTTCGGTGGAACCAGGTATTGGTGCAACATGGCGTCTTTAGGGTATGATTGGAGACTCTAGCTTCCACGTCCTCAAAGCAGATAGGGCACGTGACGGTGGCCGGGTCCGACTCAGAAACCTGGACATCCTGCTGGGCACGGTGATGTTGGCAATACGCCCTGTGAGGCAGGGAAAGGACAAGGGATGAATTTATATGTATCCTACTATGTGGGCTCTGTGCTCAATTCACCCATAAGCCTTTACCCTAAATTAAGCCCAGTCATTAAAACAAGTGATCCTCGGATCCCTATATGTTTTACTGTCAAAAGTGACAGCAGAAAAAATTGCCATGGAAAGACTTAATTTCAGGATGGTGTATTAAAATAACAGCAAAGAAACTTGTTTACGTGTACTTTAACATAAACCCTCTAGGCTCTCGCACTAGAAAGCATACCAAACTTTAACAACTGCACACAGGTTTAGTAATTATTGGTACTGAACCTAACAGCACTAAACCTGCCAAATTCCAACTTGTTAGAGTTTGATTGACTTAATACAGATGGGTCTGGGCATTGATGGGTCTATGAATTGATGCGTCTATTTATTGTCAGACCTGTCATGGAGTACGCTACCCCTGTGTGCATGGGCAGGGATTACAAAGAAGCAGGAAGAGTCCATTGAACGCATCCAAAAGCGAGCCTGCCAAATCATTCTTGGGAAGGAGTACACGGTATACGCAGAAGCCAGGGTTTGCCTCTACTCATCACCCTTACTGATAGACAGAGAAGTCGGAGCCTCTCATTCGCCCGAACTATGCTAGGACCTGCATCTAAACTTAACTATTTGCTTCCACCAAGTGCATCTCGAACGTATAATGCAAGGCACAAACAGTTCTTTGAGAACAGCAGATGTAAGACTGAGCGCTTCAAAAATAGCGCAATCCCATTTCTGACCTGTCTTCAAAATGAACAATTGTCAAACACTGTTTAAGGCAAAAGCCCCTATTTTGTACTCCCGGAAATAGTGTAAATTTAGAATATCTATATTTAATGTTGTTGTTATCTAATTTGTAAGTAACTGAATAATCAATCATATTTTAATAGTGTTCCAGAAATGTTTTTATGAACATATTTAAAGCTATAATTGTTAATGCTTATATGAACAGAACATCTCTATAAATTCACACGGTGTATATTGTTTTTTTTAAATTAGTATGGGTGTGCATGTTGTTGTTGTTTTTTTGTTTTGTTTTTTTTTAAATTTTTTTGGTATCTAATGGTTTTCAATTTATAAATATTAATTTATAGTACACGTAATTGTTATATTATTTTGTTAGATGTTACCATGTTATTAGTCGTTTTAAATGCTAGTTTTCTCGTTTGATTTTAAATGTCAATTTTTGTTTCTATGAGCAATTGTTTTACCGTTACCTTTGTAATTTAACAGCAATTCAGCTTTTGGTTGCTATGGTTAAACGCTAATAAACCATTTCAAAATAAATCAAATCGAATGTTAAGTTCGTTTACGAATTGGCACTTACACTGTACAAGGTACTGGGAACAAAGGGCAACAATAGGGACAATTGTTCCCAGCAAGTCCTGTTTTATAAAATCAAAGTACCCCACAGGCTTACGCTATGTAATTCAAGATTTCTAAGGGGACAAAGGAGAACAAAAGAAGGGAAGTAAAGTCGAACAATAAAAGGAGCCCACAACCAATAGCGTGCCAAGTGTGTGTTGGAGTGCGTTTGTATTGAATGGCAATCGTGGTCGTCAGACAAAAGAATTGGGAGGCAAGCAATGGGTCCACGATTGACTCAACGTCCACGATCTCAACTCGTGTACAAACAAAAGAGGTAAGACGGTCGGACAATGCCCCGTCCACGATTGCTGGTCCTTACAGTACATGACGGAATGTGTTTGTGTGGGGACACACAGGGTGTACACATGTACACTTACAGTTGACCAGGAACTGTGCTGTGACCATGGGTGTGCTCACCCACGAATAAATGCCTGTGCATTTCCCTAAGCTCCACCATTTGTACAAGTCTCATGCCTTTCTGCCCTGAACCTCACATATATAGTTCAACAGGGTCTCCCTGGCCCTTTTGTACCAAGTCAAACAAAGTCCAACAACAAGTTGCTAATGTTTGATACCAAACCTGCCAAAACCTAGCAAAACCTGGAGTTGGAGTTTGATGGGCTTGGGGTAGTTAGGGTTAATACAGTCAAGTAAGGTATTTCATAATAATTTGGTAGTTTTTTTGTTTTTGTATGTTTGCAAAAGAGAAAGAAAAAGGTAAAGAACACAACAGACAAACAACCAAGGGAAGTCAAGTTTTTGTTTAGGGTTTTAAAAACAAGACTTGTTTTAAAATAAATGTATGTATTACAAAAAGAACAAACAAAGGAACGTGCGACTCCAACTTACAAGAAAGTGTCGAAGAAGCAAAACAGGGCTTCATTCTTGACCCCGCAGTTGAAGTGAAATCCCCGCCTGCAAACTGACAGTGAACAACCAATGGTGGCCGTCTTCTTATGACAATAGGAACAGTTCTGTAAAAGAAAAACCAGAATACAAAAAAAATCAATTAAAGGTAGGATACACCATTTGCAGATATCGAAAATACTTACTACCGAATTATTAAGAAATACCTTTCTAATTTGAAAGTAAATAATGTTTCGAGGCATCCAGCAAAATGAATGCGCTAGATATCCTGTAATAATTCCGAAAAATAGAATTGTATAAAGAACGGCGATCGCGAAAAAACAAAGATAACATAAGAATAACTGCTCGACGCCGGTCGAAAAAAACAAACGCTGTTTTTCGTGCTTTTCTTGGCATCCATGATTGTTAAACTTCGGAAAGGTCAGTTAAACGATATTTACTATAAAATACAACACCCCAAATCTACCCATTCGTGACAATTCAAGCATTTACCAATGGTGTATACTACCATTTACTTTTAACCATTCTGCATAGTTTTTATAAACAACTCGTATTAAATATTCAGGCACAAAACCTGTGTCACAGCAAAATGATAAATATCAGCTTTTATAACACACCTCTTGCTAGTTCTGTATTCTGGTTCACTGAAACACGGTAACGTGGGGTTAACTAATCTAGGCTAGTGCATGAGATTTGCGCCACCGTGAATTTGCGGGAAATAGTTCCCGAAGCGGGCAATAGACTTAATTTATTTTTGACTGGTTACAGCGCTCTCAAGAGGTTTGCCAGGCTCATCTTAATATGAAAAATGGCGGCGCCTGGATCTTTTGGACCGAGGTGTGTTATAAAACACATAATGGACTGGCATGATTCGGTCACTAGAGCACGTCTATCCCCCCTCGGGCCTGTAAGTGACTAGAATAGGTCCCCCTTCTGGTCACTCACAGTCCCTCAGGGGGAATAAATGTGCTCTAGTGACCTCATTGCCAGTCCATATGTGTATAGTACTAGACAGTGTTTTGTGAGAGGATAGATGATTGTAACCAAATTACAAGGATCCGATTTCATAAAGCTCTGCCACACCTTGCAACTCGATTTACAAAGTGTAACTCGTCGCATCTCGCGATGCGTCGTACCATCCATTTGAACACATCGCGGCTTCCTTGACAACGGTTTGAAACCCGTTGTAAGTTACGACCTGTTGTAAGTTACGACACGTTGTAAGTCTCTGGGTCGTCGTAAAAAAAAATTGGCGGTAAAAATTAATTCAAAGAAATTATAATACCAAGACAAAGTGTGGGAATTGGAAATAGAACATTTATTGTACTAATATAAATAAACCTTGGATATTGCACTTAAAATTTCAAATTAGCTACATGTAGAAGTCCACAGTAAGCTTGTTTTTCTTTAAAACTTCACCATATGTCAGATATTTTTATTTACGTTTATAAAGCTTTTCAAAAAGAAATTTGACAACTTTTTGCTGAATATCTGACTTCTATTTACTGTGTGTTGAATAGGTACTGTGTGTTGAATCAGTCACCGTTCTGTCCCATAATTATACTCAAGACGCATCGCAGCTGCGACACATCGTACGGATACGACACATCACAGTGCTGCGATGCAATGTGTTGTAAATTGCGGAGAGTTTAGTGAAACCAGGTGATGGAGTAGCAGGTGTATGGAATAACAGCAATTCAGATTTTGTGTAGTTAAGAAAATGTTGGTTGAATACTCATTTTTATCGCTTTCAGAAAAATTGTTGAACCCCAATTTTCGATTCTAGATTTCTCAGGTGTTCCCCTTTATTTTTCTACAGAAAACCCAAAGCAGTTAAATCAACCACAATAACCACCTCTGCCCTCACAGGTACCCATACTCATGGGTGGAAGGAAGCAATGAGTGACAAAGTGCCTTGCCCAAGAGCACACGTACTATAGTACCAGGCTGGACTCGAACCAACATCCTGCAACTTTACCTACGAATTATAAATTCAATCCAGACCACAAGGCCACGACATGGAACTCCACTCCACTCCTATGGCTACTGTCTAGGTGTTCGCCCATTACAGCTATGGGTGAGCAACCCGACAATAGATGTAGCCGTAGCTCTGGAAGCCTGTTTCGGATACGGCCACAATTTGATACTAACCAGCTTGCGACTTCTCCTGTATTCCCTCAGAATGTCCTCGACAAGGAAGCCTTCAATTCCTTCATTATCGGCTCCCGCCTGCGGCAGACCGCTGGCAAACAACTGAAAAAGGAAAAAAGTGTCAAGGAAGAATGTGTGTTATCATCATTGGGGATATCTAATGATGCACATTGAGTACCGTATGTAATATGTACCGGGCAGGTCTCAAGTTACTGGTTGTTATTACTGCTCATAGTTTGCATCATACATGTACACATACATATAATTACATGATGTATTCCAGCACTAACATTGTGCATCGGGTGGATCCGATGACCGTGCCAAACCAACCCAAAACATTATAAACTAGAAAAAGAGCACTCAATAGAGCACAAACTTTCACCCCAAACAGAAAATACGGCCTATAAAAAGGCCAACAGAGGGTATTTTTTTAAGAAGGGTGAGAAAACAGGGTCAAAGGTCACTATATAAAAAAGAAAAAAATTAAGTAATTTGGGGGACCAGCCCTGCCCCTAGAATGGTAGCTTATTAACATTGTGACGTACATTGTGACGTACATATGTACATTGTACGTTCGGGAACACCTCGACCAGCGCCAAACCGTGCATGCATGAAGCATCATGTGCCACGCGTACAATCGATGCAAAATCATTTAGTCGATAGTCGACTTGAGTTATTGTCAATGGAATTATTATGAATTTTCTTATTCAAAAGAAGAATGCCAGCCAAATGTGTTGCTGCAGGTTGCAGCAACACTAATAAAGATGGCGTGAGCATGCACACATTTCCAACTGACCCGAAATATAGACGGATTTAGACTGCCAAAGTCCGGCTGACTAGGGCAAGTAGACAGGCCTGACACCAAGCTCCACGCTATGCAGCGAACACTTCGAGCCGGAACTGTCATGATCTGCTTCTGCCTCGTCTCGCTCCAGTGCGTACATTATGGCCGTGCACCCAATTCGCCTTTATTGACATCGTCACTTGAAATATCTTCTTCTGAAGTTAGAACCTGATGATACTGAGAATATTTTGTCTGATTCTGTGGAATATGCGCTCCCCGGCCCCGAACTGTTGTCTAATTTACTCGCCATGTCTGAACAAAATCTGCTGCGTACGTGCATGGCATGGCATCAGGTACATGTACATTTACAGACGCGGTGCGCATGCGACACGCACGCCGTGAAGCGGCACCGTGCAGGGCTTATTGGGTGTCTAAACGTATGGTCAGGTACCAGACTATATGTTGTTTCATTTGGGGGGTTGCCAAATGTTCGTCACAAACAGCGCCACCGTTTGTCAGTGTTTGAACATGTTAATGAGGGGGCCAATTACATTTACGGTTATTAACCCCAATTAATGTCATTTTATACTATTTTTATCACCCCTGATCTTGTTACTTACACACCAAGGCACATTTTAAATTATTAAAACATCAATTCTTCCAGAACAGTCTGCATATAACCTTTAATTCAAATTCCTCCAGTAGTTTTTACATAGTTTTTTTCTTTTTACATAAAGAAATAAATGCCGGCAAAAACGACCTGCTGGCAGCCCAACCTGACCCGACAAAAATTAAGGTAAAAACCAACATAAACCAACCAAAACCAATCTGAACCCCTAAACATATGATTATCTGGCTTGACAGAAAGTCATATATTTAACAAAAACTGTCTGCTTTTGTACCTGTACATTTGTACCTACATCACGTGACCTAACTCAACCGAAACTGACCCGACCCGACTGTAATGACGAGAAAAAAAGACCCAAACGACTGTAATAAGGAAAAAAACAAACTGACCCGACCCGACCTCGGTTTTGGATTGGGTTGTTTTGGGTTGGGTTTGCGCAACACAATTGCGCACTAGTTTTCATCATGTGGGAATTATCAGGAAAGAGTTCCATGCACGTGTGCACCACTTACATACCGCACCACCTAATTTGCCATCAAAACCAAATAAAGACAATTAGGTTTGCCAAACCCAAAGACATGTGAGAACTTTTGACTTTTTAGGCCATTTTGGAAACATTTAGTGAATAAGTGGTCTCTGGTATGGAACTCATTTCTTGGACTTTGAAGTCAGTGAAGGTGGGCCCCACTAGAGTAGGTTTTTATTTTTTTTATTTTTCAAACTTGTCATTACCAGGCAGTACTTGTGCACAAAGAGCTCCCTGTTCTTGTCCGTCAACAGCTTGCCACATTCCACACCCTCCTCTACATCCTTGTTGCAGTAAATGCACAAACCTATACATGTAGACAAATCATAAACAACAAACATACAGTACACAGTTCAAGAATACATGTGTATGGTGATTTAGGTTGAACAATTTAAGAAATTCATGGTGATGTTCTCTTTAAATTCAAACCGAAAAAAGAGAAAGAATGTACAGGTAGTATCCTGACACTACCTGTACTTCAGCAGTTGTGTACAAAGTCAATGGAGAGTCAAGACAATTTTCTGAAGCTTTTAAACTTGTGTGCATGTATGTACACACAAATTGCTTAGCATGAACATTCTTCCTTAATTTAACCCTAACTCTGCCAAATCCAGCACAGTGCATCTGTGGTGACTGCTTGACCTTGCTGGACTCTGCACATAAGTCAATGTGACAAAGTATGCAATCTGTTGCGTCTGGCAGGGTTTCTAGCCAAAATACCCTGGAGGGTTAGGGTAAAAACAGGCTTTACACATGTACATGTACAAACCAAATTTTCAGGTGATGTTTACAATCGTTTGTGACTTGTAAGTTGTATTTAGCATGAAAAGTACGTGGAGTTTTGGCTCGTAACCTGTTTTGACTGAGCAAGACATTTTGCACTTAGCAGATTCTTGTGCTTAATTATCAGCTCCATGAAATTGGCCCCGGAACTCTTACCAGTACTCATGTCGTACTCTGCTAATTTTTTCCTGTCCTTTGATTCACACTTCTTGTTGCACTTCATGGTACTGCATCTACATCACATCCTGCAAGCAAATAAACAAACCTTTTTTTTATGAAACGTTCGTGTACACTGATTAAAAAATAAAAAAGATAAACAAATAATGAGACTTCTGCCTGTCCGCTACCCATGAACTGTGACGCGTGCAAAATGGTCCTCTTTAATGGCAATTTAAAGGTACCGCAGAATACAACATTAACTTCGAATGTTGTTGGTCATCAATGGTGTGCAATGCTTAGGTAAACCTAAAAAGATATAATAAATTGTTTCTCATCAGCAGCCGGGCATATTTTTCGTGCTATATTTTACAATTAAAGTATTTTGATGATCGTCATCTCGAGTCATTTGCCTGCACTGCAGCGACTCGAGTTTGAGTCAAGTCTACCTCAGTACTCAAGTTGAGTCGAGTCATTTGCCTGCATGCAGTGACAAATTTTCCCCTTCGCGCTCAGTAGTGGAAAGATAAACGTGGTTCCCGGATGTTCGACCGCTAGAATAACCAAAACAAATAAAAACGTTTAAACTATTTTTTTAATTTTTGTATTCTCGTCAACTCATTAATAGGCCTATTGACATTAATAAACATAAACCTGGCATAAAGTAATCAAGATATTTTCAAATTATAACATGCCAAAAAAATGTGCAATGACTAAGGTAAGGAGCGGCTGGAGCGCCCTCTGGAGTTCGCAGCCTGTGCCACTAGAGCAGAGGTGTCGGAAAAACACGCCGTTAAATTAAATAATGTTATTGTTAAGCCCGTCCTTCCACCGGTGGTTGTTTCGTCAATGACAATGATTATGCTGAATAACAAATGTTCAGATAAACTATATTAATTTCAACTCAACCCAAAACAGTAGCACTTACACTTGTGTCGTCTGATTGATAACTATCTGGATAATTCTGAACAAATTATGTAAACAAATCAAACCTAGGCTTAACGGTACACAGCACTAAACAATCAATCTCATTTTAATTTTTACCGGTGGAACCTCTCATCTTCAGCCAACCAATCCGCGAGCGGATATTGTACGACGTCAGCGCAGATATGGCGCACGTTTACAGTTCAAAGGTCAACCAGTCCTTCCACGTCAACCTTTAGAGCAATAACCGATACCAAAAATGTTGAATGTTTTAATAAATCTTTACTATCGATTCTTATCGTCCCTCGCGTAAATTTTTGCTAAAGGCATTAGAAAATAGAAGTACCTCTATTATCGATTAATTGTATTCGCAGACCCATGACACCATTTTACTACATGGTTACTGACGTGTTAAATGCCCGAAGCGTGAAATTTTGGTGTGCCTGTGCCGTGGAAGTGGTGACGTTTGTTATTTCAAACTCAAGTAGTACTAGGGTTGTGATTACCAATACCATTCGCTGTAGTTTTATTTCGTTGGTAAGTTTTCCTTTCTGATAAAACCTAACATTTAACAACTGTGGCCACGAGAATAAAAATTATATAGATTTGTGTCCGGACTTTTTTAAAACACCAATCCCCACCTGCACCGTGGCTATTCTTACGTGACCGTATAAATCCTACGTACTTTTTCTAATCTTACGTTTTATTTATTTATTTATTCTGGCAAACCGTACATTCACAAACATATAAGTATATAATGATGTACTGATTACAAAGCCAAGGATAGCCCCCAAAAGCAGTTAAACACGGCTTATTTCCATCGGGGTCCTTAAAAACACAAAAACAAACAGTACAAAAATAAGGAAAAAACTATACACTGGAAATTATAACAAATCTTAATTTTACAAAAGATCAACTAACCACTTAAAAATTGGGCTGAGAGTGAGAGTGAGAGGAGAGATGATTTTTCACTGCCCTTAACTTAAATTGATGGGGATTATTGGAACATTTGATGCTATTTTGCTAGGAAGTAAATTCCGTTCATGAATTCCGGTATAGAAAAATGTATTGCACTCTGGCCCTTTTATTCTCAGAACAACAAAATTAGTAGAGCTACCCCTGGTCGAATAAGTATGCATATCTGAAACCTTCGTAAATTTATGACAGAGGTAGTCTGGTGCTATTTCCTGAAAAAAATTGTAAACATGATTCAACTTGAGTTGTGTAACACGATCATTGACACTCAACATGCCCAGCTTGTCCAATTCTGTTTGACCAATGTGTGATCTAGAATCCATACTTAAAATAAACCGGACTAACTTATTTTGTGTAACTTGCAGCTTTTTTTTCAGTTTGACCGATAATGTAGAAAACCAGGAAGAACAACAATAGTCAAAATGACATTGTATATAAGACTAAGAGCAGTACAAAGTGTTTTACGAGATCTCTCGTTCAAACAGTTGACATGTCTGTAAAGAAAATGCCATCTGGCACCAGCCTTTTTAATCACAGAATTTGCAACGTTCTCACCAGTTAGAATTGGATCAAGTGTAATACCCAAATATTTAACTGAGTTTGAAGGAGTCCATATGTTAATTGTATACAGACCTTAGTTTCTTGTATACAGTCCCTAGTTTTTCGTATACAGTCCCTAGTTTTTCGTATACAGTCCCTAGTTTTTCGTATACAAGACTATACCTTTTTAAGACCCTATCTAGATGAGATTATTAACCAATAATTTCAGTTCATAAAAGAAGGTTACGTAATGGAATTACAATGGAATTAACTTATTACACATTGCAATTACGCATACATACAATAATAACCTATTCTTATATTACCTATGAACACTTACTACAAACTTACATGTACTGCAGCTATTGTCGTTGTTAGTTTTATAGTTAGCTTTTTTGTCCAGGACAAAGTCACAGCTAGTTTTTTATGAAAAATGTCAAAATTTGAATACGAATGAAATGTAATGACTAATGTGAATTTTTCACTATGTTTGCACAAAAATCTAAATTCAATCAAAGAATCGTTTGAATAATTACATATTATGGTAAAAACTATTTTGGACTAAATACCACAATTTAACATCAACTATTGCCAAAACAAATTTCCTGGGTGATCTTCATACACTGTACGTTCCGCGCGTATTGAGTTTCCCTTGTCTGTGTCGGAAACCAGTTAAATCACGTAAGAATAGAAAAAGTATGTAGGGTTAATACGGTCACGTAAGAATAATTATTCATTATTTGTTAATGACTATTGTTTTACATATAAACAGTGGCATAGCCAGAGTTTATACATACAATTACAACCCATTATACGCAATATACATGTATTATAATGTAAACTCATCGAGACACTTAAAAAATTAAATTATTAACGGCCTGAAAGGGTATGGAATAATCAAAGCAAATAATTAATAACCCAATGCATAATTTTGTTTCGAAAACACCGCCGAACATCGATCAGTGAATCGTAACATTTCACATTTTGATCATGCCATCTATCAGTATATCATGTGCAGTTGTAGAAGTTTGTTAGGTTTGGTATGCTTCAAGTGTGAGAGCCTAGGGGGGTTAAAGTTAAGGTTAAGTAACCCTAACTTTTGGTGATTTACTAGGAACCTTCCTCATCCTAGTCCCACTAGTGTGCCCCCGGTATGCTGCGCTATATGCTAAGCTGTATATAGCGCAGCATACCGGGGGCACACTAGTGGGACTATCCTTGCAAATCCCAACACCCTGTGCTATTAAACAGTGCACAATAAACAGCTGGACTCTACCAAACTCTTGTGTTAGAGTTTGGCTGGATGGGGATCGTTAGGGGTAGTGACCATATATTTTCATGGGAAATAGTGTTCTCTTTTCTTTCTTTGTTTGGTCTCTTCACAGTCTTCAGTTTAAAAGCAGCAGTTTGTTGTTAGAAGTAGCATGTCAGGGCTGACAAATGTCCGCTAGGCGTAGACACTCCCATGACACCAACCGCAACCAGCAGCAGTACCCTCCACAGAGTAACTGGACCGTGACATCGCACAGTATCATCGAGCAGGAAACCGGTCGTCCGGGGCAACCATTTGAGCAGCAAGAGATGACCTGCCGAGACCGAACGCAGGAGTTCAACTCGGCCATCAAGTCACTGCAGACAAGACAAGTGCACGTACATGTAAGTCACTGGTCTTCCTAGTCCGGCAGGGTTGTAGCTACGCTGGCCGACAACGGGCGGCACTAGCCGGCATTCCAAATCACCGGCCGACACTTGGGCTGAAAATAAAGCTTGCCAGTTGGCACAGATGTTGCTGCATTACATGGAGATTGTGAAGTTTGGACAGAGAAAATAAGCTGATACTACAACGGCTCAACTATCCAGCCCAAAAAACATTTCTAGCTACAGCCTAAGTCTGGCAGATAGGTGATGGGATTGTGCCTTTTATAATTCGAGAATAAATTTGGCACATTGTATAAAGAGTACATGTATGTCATGAGAAAGATATTTGGCTATAGGGCCAGCGCAAATTTGTCTTTTGAAAAAATATATGTAGAATAACCAGCAATTGTCAAAATCTTTAAAATGTCTGCCATTGCATGTTATTCTACCTACATCACCTAGGTAAAAACAATTTCAAAGGTAAAATCAATTTCAAAGGTAAAATCTGCGATGAACCTAGATCCAATTTTTTTCAAAAATACATACTCTGACTGTGTGCCAATTTTCATGCTTGTATCATTAACCAGTTCGCGTCGGAGGACGCAAAGTTTTCCCCAGATTTAAAACGGATACCGCATAAACACGTCACGAGCAAGGCTGGAAATGTCTGTCAGCAGCGAGCAAGGCCGGAATTGTGTGGCTGTGCTTCCCGATACCATCGGCCTGAACCCGCCTCGACTCAAGTTTCGTTAAAAATAATCCAGCGCCTCGGCTCAGTGATGTTAAAATAATCCCGGCGCGAACTGGTTAAAAGCACAATTACCCCAAATATTTTTCCGATCTGCCCCACTATTCCGACTTCTAAGGTTTTAAAAATCTTACAGATACATGTACATACACTTGCAGAACTGTAAGGTTTTTATAAACCTTACAGGAAGCCCAATAGGTCTGAGACCTAATGATGTAATGGCTTTGTATGCGCTTTCCTATGGGTGTGAAGTAGGGATGCTAGACGAAGTAGGAATCATACATGTACATGTACGAGTACAGTGTATCACATAGAAAATCCCCAAATGTAAACAAAGCGTGACGTTATGAAGTCTTAGGTCTATTGAAACTTGCTGTGGCAGAACATTGTCAACTATAACTGTTACTAACGGTAAGTCGGGGTGGGGGGAGGGGGAGGGGTGGGGGGCCTCCTTTTAAAATGGTCCCATTAACCAGTTTGTGCCGAAATTTAAAACATGTGACTTATAACACGTCACGAGGAAGGCCGGACAAAAATTGTTTACTATCAACTGATGACGCGTTATTCCGTCCGGCATGGTGTGTTGTGCAGGCCACGAAAGTTGTTTTTTATTGTTGCAGTTGACATGTTTACCAGCAGACGTTACTAGCACATGTCGCAGTGGACTTTTATTCTATACACGCATGACGTTACTAGCCTGACTCTTACGACATTGAGTCAAATGCACGTAAAGGGCGCCCACGTTTGAGAATCACATTTTACCACTACATCAATGGCATGTAAGATTGTTTGTGCTTTCTCTGCAGGGCAATGGGGTGGCAGCAGGCAGGACAACCAACGCAAAGAGACATCAACACACCGAATTTATGTTAATTGCCAAGTAAGTGCAGCTTCAGACTAGAATTTACGAACTAAAATCTTCTTTTTTTTCTGCATAGGATTATGCACGAAGAGCGCGCCGCCACCCTTGAACGGCGCACTCCTGAGTGTATTAACTTACTTTCACACCAGGCTCCTTAACAATTCTTCATTATTACTTAAACGAAGACGGCACACACATGTATCAAGCTACCACAGTAGCTTAGTTGCTAACAACATTAACCCTAACCCTACCTAATGCTAATGCTAGTATGCAGTACTCTCACTGACTTGTGTGCAACGCCTGTAGTAATTTTTAGTATTTGGTACTTCACCCCTTATTGCACTCGTAGTACTTTTTAGCATTGGGTCCCTCTGCTTACTGAGTGTGCATGGCCCATGTATGCTGTGTAAGGTGTTCTAAACTCTACAGCAAAAATTGTCACTTGGGACACAGCAATGGGTCAAGGCTGGACTACTGCATTTTTTTGCCAGGTAAGTATTACTGACCTGTATTGCCACTATTAGTATTTTTTGGGTTGGCAGTATCTGTACTCTGTCAGTACACACCCAATCATCAGTCACGGAGAGATCCAGTGCTACAAAATACTAAGTAGTTTTCTGTAGTACGCAGTTCTTTAGCCCAAAGTAAGGCCTAGGGGGTTAGGGTTAATGAAAGGTTCAAATCCGGCTACACATGATGTACATTGTATGTCCATGGTGGTTTTCCATTTTTGATGCAACTTTGTTTTTATTGATTGGGGAGAAGAAGGGAATTTGTTTTCTGATTCAGATACTTAACCCTAACCCCTTAGGCTCTCGCACTAGAACACATACTGAACCTAACAGTACTAAACTTGCCAAACTCCAACCATTAACCCTTTAAACTCAGGCCTATTTTCGAAGATTTTGAGGGGGAGTCGGGTTGGTGTAGCGGTTCTTTCCTCGCCTTCCACCACTATGACTCGGGTTCGAATCCGGCCTGGGCCAATATGTGGATTGGGTTTTCAGTCCCTGCCTGACTCCGTGGGTTTTTCCCCAGGATATTCTTCTGGGGTTTTCCTCCCACTTCTAAAACTGTAACTTCTTCACATTAATTGTTGAATGAAATAAAAAATTGTTCCCGCCGTGAATATGGCCATTGATGCTGGTACGGCGTTAAACCCTAAAAACTCACTCACTCACTCGAAGATTTTGTACGTGTTGCTAGTTTGTATACAAATATCATTTACAGTGTACAAATCCCATATAATTATGTATCATTGGAAAGCTTACAAATAGGGCTATAATTTGGGGGAATATTTGGACCCCCAGGAGCTTTTAAGGAACTTATAAGTCAGATGTAGCGCGGGGCTGAGTGCAAAGGGTTAAAGGTAGGATACACCATTGGTCATTGCTTGAATTATCATGAATGAGTAGATTTATCGTTTAACTGAGCTGTCCAAAGTTTTACAACCATAGATGCCGAAAAAAAGCACGAAAAACAGCGGGGTTTTTCAACCGGTGTCGAGCAGTTATTCTTATGTTATCTTTGTTTTTTCAAATTTATTATTATCAAATTATATATTTCAGAATAATTACCGGATATCTAGCTCAATCATTTTGCTGGAAGCCTAGAATCAACATTTACTTTCAAACGAGTAAGATATTTCTTAATAATTTGGTAGTAAATATTTTTGATATCTGCAAATGGTGTATCCTACCTTTAAAGTTTGATTGACTTGGAACAAATGGTTTTGCATTGTTCAATGTTGAGGATCAGGGATGTGTTGACTGGCTATTGGTTCTGTGTGTTGGGCTGTGTTTAACGTCCGTCGATGTCAGTTTTTATAATAATCGATTAATCGAAAATTCAATATCGAGTATACTCGATATTTTGATTATTTTCCTTGTGCAAGATGAAGCCTAAAAACAGCGCTCAATATACTGAAGACCGACAGTTTAATAGGTTTGTTGCATATACCGGTTTTCGGCTTGATTCTCCGCGCATGTTGTCAGTCCGAACAATATCAAATTGCTCCAGCCCCCGTGTTTATGGTTTTACAAATCGAAGATAAGAAATGATTACGGTTGCCGCTTCCGCTTGCTAGTACTAGTCTTGATTCCCAGACCGAGCTGCTGTTCATTTGTTCCGCGGGGCGCGCCGTTCGTTATCTGGGCTTATTGAGGGCGCCCTATTATAGGGGCGCCCTCAATAAGCCCAGATAACGGACGGCGCGCCCCAAATGAACAGCTCGGTCTTAGAATCCAGACTGGCTTGCTAGGCCAATATATGTAGCAGGGTGCAGAGAACGCTCCCCGCAATTCCCGTCTCGTGATTGGCCACCCCAAAATGTTATCAGATCAAGGGAGGGTTACGTCCCGAACAACTGATACATGTAGGCTGGGGCGGCATGGCCGGTTTCTTTTGAGATTTTACTGTGCAAGCGGTTGTGAACTATAGTGGCGGATCGCGGGTGAAACACAGTACACAGAACAATTTCACAACCGCAGTTGGTCGTCGAACGTATTTTATTTAATAGCCCTACTCAAATGTTTTAAGCTACAAATAAAGACGGCAGCTTTTCTAATATACTAAAGCCCTGAGATTTTCTGGATAATATGACAATCTTTCGGTGTTTTTGATATCATTTAGGAACATCAAAATTTAGATACCTGTACATGTACATCAAAATTTTCAATATATCGAAATGTCGATATTTCGATATGATTAAAAAAGTGACATCGGCGATATCGATGTCAAAATAGTATCAAGTATTTGAGTAATGTCGATATATCGACGGCCGTTAGCTGTGTTATACGTGTACACTTACAGTTGACCAGGAACTGTGCCGTGACCAGCCGTAAGCTTACCTACGAATATAGTGGTATGCCCTTTTGCTTTTTTGCCCTGAACATTACAGAATTCAACAAAATTCAACAGGGTCTTTCTGGGCCTTTTGTACTGAGTCAAACAAAGTCCAACAACAGCTACATGTAATGTTTGGTACGAAAACCCAGCGAAACCTGCAGTTTGAATTTGATGGGCTTGGGATAGTTAGGGTTAATGAAAGTATACTGTACAACTAAGGGTGTGCGTTTACGGGTAGTACGGGACCCGGGTACCCTATTCCCGTCACGGTCGGGTACCCGGGTACCCGTGACTCTTATTAGAATCATAACAAAAACCCGGAAGTATACACCGCGTCGGCACGTGCATGTACATGTACATCCCCGCTCACTCCACTAGCAAGCTGCAGCGCGACTGCCGCGCTGGCATGGCGTGCTTACTTCCCCTGCATTCCGCAACTAAACAAATGCACGGGCCTACTTTGCAACTCAGGGTTTGACGCAAACAAATTATAGTCACTCAAAACAGCGGCGGTCTAGTCAAAACCCTTTTCTAAGTAGTCCGGCGGTCCAGTGAAAAAAAAAAAAAAAGATAAGTTAAGTGCGTGGTTTTCAGAGCCAGATTGTCAACAGCGATCCCGTATTGCGTGGAGTTTACTCTCAGCTTGTAATAAATGTTTGTAAATGAATTGACTTGCCGCTCCCCATAATTGCACGTCTACAGTGGCACGTCTTTTTCCAAAATAAATAAGGTTCAATGAACTAAATCCTACACGAAATGTAGCAAAAAAGCCAACCGTGCAGTTCCTGGCTGGCCGCAGAGTTGATACAATAGAACCAAATACCTCTCCTGCAGTATCAGGTTTCAAAACCACATTCCAGGTACTGGTCCGTGGGATCGTGAATTAATTCAGCACATTTTCCAAAAAGTAAACCTCGGAAAAACTTACTCAAAGGACAACTGTAACAAAACACTAGCAGCTGTCAGAATTGTCGGTAAATAGACTTCAAAGGCATTTTTTTTATCACAATGACTACAAAGAAAGCACAATCATCCGTTAGGCTGCTATCTAGACATCGGGAAATTGTCGGTAAAGACGTTTTACTCAGATGTTTTCTAACAATTTATCAGCACGCAATGAACATAAAAGACGCTTGCCTTTCTGAAATAATGTGTCAACATTTACAAAGGCAGTTTCGGGTAATAAATCCGATAAATTGGAGCCGGGTACCCGCAATCAGCGGTCGGGTTACGGGTACCCGGCACGGCCTTATGTACAACATCATAATTTACTTTACCCACTGTAGTTTACGAGCATCATAAGATGCCGAATAATGGAAAGAAACCACAATAGTGTGATGTCACAGGAGGGTGTTAAATGTGGACTACTTTGATGTGAGGGTGTTATGCGTCCCCGTGGGTGCTATGCGTCCCCGAGGGTGCTATGCGTCCCCGAGGGTGCTATGCGTCCCCGTGGGTGCTATGCGTCCCCGGGGGTGCTATACGTCCCCGGGGGTGCTATGCGTCCCCGAGGGTGCTATGCGTCCCCGTGGGTGCTATACGTCCCCGGGGGTGCTATGCGTCCCCGAGGGTGCTATGCGTCCCCGTGGGTGCTATGCGTCCCCGAGGGTGCTATGCGTCCCCGAGGGGTGTTATAAATGTCATATCCCACCTCACAGCAGTCAGTCACAATTGTTTTGTTATACCGGTACCTCTGTCTTGAAGCTCATTAGACATTATGAGGACTGAAGATAGAAAACGTTCATGTAAACATTTATTTTACTGTAGAAATCACGCCAACAAACTGACGCAAACGGAATTAACTCAAGTTTATCACGCGCACTCAAAACGCTGCTCCATTGCAGTTTACTATCGTCAAGTGTGTAAGTGAAAATTGCGCGGGTACCAATTTTTTACCAATTTTTGGTACATTTATCTTTTTTTCTCTATTGTTTACTGTTCTTCATTTGGGTATGCTTGAAAGCCGGTTATTGCCGTAGTCCAGTTTCTAAAGTCATTTTACACAACTTGTAAACAGATATAGTACACATTTGCAACTAACTTTTGTACTTTCTTTTCAGACAAATCGGGAAAGACATCACAAATACATTCACAAAGCTAGAAAAACTAACAATATGTAAGTATAAATGTGTCTACATGTAAACTATTGTTTAGACTGTGGTGTAAATGTTAACCATAATAATTTTCCTCTTCTCCTTTTGTTTTAATTATTTTATTTGTTTCTTTATTTGTTTTTTGTATGTTTCTACTAAAGTAAGATTGTTTGTTACCATATGGGTTCAAAAGCATTATCCATGTACATGTGATGAATGGCAGCCTCAACTCAATTTAATCTTTATGCTCCAAACTTAAAACTTTAACACAGCTTTACAATTAGGGCTTTTCGATGCTTTTGTTTTTAATAATTAAGTATTCAATTATTCAAAACTGTACCTAATTTATATTCCAAACTCACCGATCAAGTTGTGCACCTGACAGCTGCAGCTGCCATCCTCGCTGGACATAAAATTACACTGGTTAAAATGTGCATGTGGCAATGGGTATTATACTGTGTAGGCTGCTGGAGTGTTTTGCAGTGGTACCAATCAATGGCCAGCTTACTGTCAACAACAAAATAGAATCTGACAATAACAAATACAACTTTACGATTAAAATACCACCACAGTCGCGTGTGCATGTGTATTTTTTTTTTTCTTTTTTAAATTTTTTTTAACCTATTCAATCTGGCAAAATGATATTCTAATTGATGGTACCCTTCCAAAGAAATCAAAATCAGTAAATTTGGTCAACAGGTTAGGGAGGTACAAAGTATGGTCTTTTGAATATTGGCGACCACGTCCATTTTGGTCAAAATTGCCAAGCTAACATTCAGTAGCACGAAAACAGCTAATTGGACGCCGCTAAACTTGAAATGTTGGCTTTTTCACTAAAAATAACCCTGTAAAATAATAAACTGTAATCTGAAGGGGTGGGTGATTTTGTTTTTATTTTGGGGTAGTGATTTAACATGAAATGGCCCAAAAAGAAAACAAATTATTGCTTTTAATTGTAGGATACATCATTGGTAATTGCTTGATTTATCAGGAATGGCTGGATTTGGAGGTTATATTTTAGTAAATATGTGACCCACTTCACAAAAATGAGTATTAGGTTAAAATTAATTAAATTAATTAAGTTTGTATGTTGAAATTGAGTTACCGGTATACGTGTACATGTACATGGTTGGGTATCCCACAACATAAGCTTTCAGTTTGTATATTAGAGGGCTCTCCCTAGCCCCTCCCATTCTGTGGATATGAAATGTTTGCATAATATTAATTGCTTCATTGGATTTCAAATTACACAACTGAGAAAACAGGATTTAAAATAGCTGGCTACATGTACGTTGGAAAACAACAGAATGATTGACACAAAATTGTTATTTTTTTCTTCATGTCACGTTTCTGTGAATAAAACCTAAAATTTTAGGTATTAAAGATGTCATTCAGCAAGAAAAAAACGGCATTTGTTTTCAACCAGCGTGGGGCAGTTGTTCTCGATAGACGTCCATCGATTGTAAATTATTTTTATAAAATTCAATTATTTTATTTACTTTCAAATAAGTAAGATAATTTGGTAGTAAAAATTATCAATATCTGCAACTGGTGTAACAGACCTTTAAATTGGAAAATGTTATTATGTCATGCTACATGTGACTGCACTGCTGTCAGTAGCTGAAGCTACGATACAATGTACTGTACATGCTGCTGTCAGTATTCCCTGATCTAAAAAAAACTGGACCGTGGACATCAGGGTTGTAGCTAGACATTTTTTAGTGCTGGCTGTTTTCGGGTTGAGACCAGCTAGTATCAGCAGTAGTATCAGCTCATTCGGCTGCAAAAACGAGGAGCGCGCGCTCGCGGGCCAACGTAATGTATACGATCCCTAGCTGCAAGCATGCAGCGCTAGCGTGACCCATGTAAAGCCCCATGGTTACCTGCCAAAACTGTAACGAAGGCAATGTCCTGGCTACGGCTTCAAATTACATGAATCTATGGTATATTAGCGGCAGCCACTTCCCATTAGACTTATGTGCAAGCGCTCTTACATGTCTTACGGTGGTAGTATATTTTGTACCGTATGCATGCGGCCAGAGCATCAGTGACTGCGGCATGCAGCAAACAAATGGACACGTACAAAATAAGAACTGCCAAATAATGCTTTGTTTATTATGTACAACAGCAGATTATTTAGGTAAGATAAAATTTATAAAAATCGAAACAAAAAGAAAATTTTTCATAAAGAAATACCTTTCAAAAAAGCCCTTTTCTCTGTCAAAACTACAAAATTGCAATGCGATGCAGCAAAAAGTACAAAATCGCGATGTAATTCAGCAAGCTTTATTTTCACTCCGAGTGCCGGCTGGTGATGTTTAATGCCGGCTACCGCCGACCGGTGCCGGCCAGCGTAACTACAACCCTGGTGTACATGTACCGGTACGTACATGTACTTGTACATCAATTGTACGCAGTTTCCAATAAAGAGTGGATGAAATGTTATTTGATCGCACTTGGCAGATAACGCCTAAATGGACAAAGAAGTAGTTTTTATTCAGTTGGTGTTCCAGGCAGCACGACACATGTACAATGTACTTGTATTTCTCCTTCCAAGAATCGTTCAATGCTTCCTTCTCTGCTCTGTAGGAAAAAAATTGTTTTCATAAATCAAAGCTGCAAGGACATGTGCTTTATACGTATTTTGAGATTTCTTAGAACGTTGCCTTTGTCATCCCTTCCAGGTACTGCACACTTTTTTTCCCCTTTTTTGAGTTTTTATTTTTTTTGTTTTTCAGCATGCACTAGAAGTCCAATTTTTAGATAACCATGGCTGTTGTTAAGCCTTGAAGGGTAAAAATAAGTATTTTTGTTGTCAAATTTCAAAAGTGCACTTTTGGCTGGACTCGCTATGTACATGTATAACACTAGGAAAGGGCCTTAATTTGCATTCAAAGCAGACATGGTCCTTAGCAAAATGTGATTTCAACAAAAGATTTCCCAAATCGCATCCAAATACCCTAAATTCACATCCTCAGTGTAAATTCACATTCCAGGTTATGCCGTTACTTAGATTCAAATTCACATACAGCGAAGCCCTTATGGCGTGGGGTCTAAGGCCCGCTGAAGGGCCCCTGAAAATGTTGGATTATACCGGTACATGTAGATGCTCCGTGGTGCATTCTGAGGTGATTTCTAGGCCATTTTCCCAAAAGTGTTTGTGTATTTGTTTAGATATGGGTATTCCATGTAGTTTCAACACGCTTTTAGACCTGAGCCTCACATATTGAAACATTATTTTAAGTTAGGATTGGCCTATACATGTACATGTATGAAAAACACCCAGAACTGATTTTGCTCCTTAGTTTTTGAGATGCAGGTCAGCGAAAATAGCATGACCTCCAAACCTTCAATTGAAATTTCCTTTAAAGGTAGTATACACCATTTGTAGATATCGAAAATATTTACTACCGAATTATTAAGAAATATCTTACTCATTTAAAAGTAAATAATGATTCTAGGCATCCAGCAAAATGATTGCGCTAGATATCCTGTAATTGTTCCGAAAAATCTAATTTTATACAAAACAATTCGCGATCGCCGTTATAAGAATAACTGCACAATGCCGGTCGAAAACAAACGCTGTTTTTCGTGCTTTCTCGGCATCCATGATTGTAAAACTTCGGACAGGTCAATTAAATGATATTCACTATGAAATACAACTCCCCAATTCTACCCATTAACGATAATTCAAGCAATTACCAATGGTGTATACTACCTTTAATAAAAAAAAATCAAAATCGTAGCATGAAGTCACGTGTCATACGTACTACTGTACGCGCTAATTACGTGCTAATTATATAATATGCAATGCAGGCCCGTGTTACTGCTGAACGGCTAGTTGGTTGTGTGAAGTTGTTACATGCATATCAAAAATAGACTTTAAGTTATAGGTCCCCTTCATTTAATAGCTGAATAGTGTGAAACCCTCCAGCATCCTGTAATATCCATTGTCGCATGCCAATTTCAACTGGCGTGCCTTGTGTGCAATCTTTTACCAGCAGCGATGGCAGCTACAGCTGGTTTAAAACCTGACCGGCAAGATTCAAACATTCAAATATTCGGTCGAGTGCAGTGTTGAACAATCAAATACTTTTGCAAAATGAACAGCCAAACTGAAAAACAGCCTGTACATACATGTAGTATACAAAAATCCCATGCAAGAGTAATGTGATTCAAACCAGCCAGCCGACCCTGCACTAGAAAGCAGGAGGTGGTGGGTTCGAGCCCCACCCGAGTGGTTTTGTTTTCCCCTATAAATATTAACTCAAACCATCCCAAATCTTCCCAAATCTTCCCAAATCCTCTTTGCAAATTGCAGGATTTTGCCACTGGAGGATAATGTAGGATCCAGGTCATTAGACCTAAACTAATGCTTGGTGATATTGCAGGATTGAGGTCACTTGGGTATTTATCCAAATATAAGGAATTTGGAGGTTTGAAGTTATTTGTTGAATGTACTTTGTACTTTCACACTGCTCGTGCTCTGTGCACATTCTCCATAGTTGTAATACAGTGCGTCCGGCACTTGTAGCAGCTGTTTGTTCATGTTTGGCTGCTTTATAGCTCGATGGTAAACCCACTGCAGGATTTCACAGGATTCAGGCAGTGGATACCAATGATAAATATTAAGGATTTTGCAGGATTCATATTACATGTACATGGAAGATTGGAACACTTTAGAATTACAGGATTCGGGTTACATGTAAACTTGTGTAAAAACAAATAGGGTAAGGAGTTTGGGTTAATCTCTCGGGCAACACTGATGCAGTGTTAACAAAAATTGCCAAAATGCCAAAAGCTAATATTTTTTACTTGGCTATTTGGATATGCCAAAAGGTTTACCTACATGTAGAAACACAAACAAATGCACCGTTATTGTTTAAGATATACTGTACCATTACAAAATGTACATTCAATGCAATGCAATGTAAACCTGTAATGGAGCATTTGTAGACTACAGAAGTGTCAGATAGAAGCTCTTGCCACAATAACTATTGTTTATTTTACCCTTAGTTCGAACTTGGAAATAAATGTACATTGTAAATCGCTTAATCCCCGTACGATACACCTCTTTGTACCAAACTTCCCTGGGACTTTCACAGAAGCGCGTTGTATTTGATACGCTGTGCATGCATGTCCATAGAAGGGGTTCTATTAGGTATCGCATCGTAAAAATAACAGATGGGCCCACGTACCTTGTATTCACATTGTAAGGGAATAGTAGCGTTGGTGAACAGTTACAGTGTAAACATTTTGGTTCAAAACATTGACCCATTATCAACAACCAGCGGCCAATTTCACGAAATGCTAAAATGTTTCTTCTAAAGGGTACATGTAATTACACGTCTTGACTCGCGACTCGTCCTGGGTTCAATTTTATCAAAGTTAACTTAAGACGCGTTCAACGCATCTTAAACTTCCTTAGCAACGGCTGAACTCGTCTTAACTATTAAGAGTGGTCTGAGGGTCTTAGCCAAGATCTTAGTTAAGATCTTGGCTAAGATCTTAGAGTGGGAATCTTCCTAATTATTCATATAAATACTCATATGAATATTCATAAACCTAAATCACGGATCACTTTAAAGATTGTATGTTCGTGCTTTTTGGGTGTGGCACCCTAAAAAATAGATTTTCAAAATAATTAAATCATTTTCTAGGATTGTATTTTGTTATGAGCTTTAAATGAGACATTGCAGGGGGAGTGAGAGGGAGGGGGGGGGGGGAGGGTGTTTTGGGGCACCACCCCCCTCCCCCCCCCCCCCCCCCCCTTTTGAATGTAATTTGTTGGGAATTTCAATTTCCAAAAATAAAACGAGGCTACATGGGAAAACAAATATATGTCATGTTTACATGTACGGTATGAAGCTCGCAAGTTTTACACCTTAAAGCTATCACTGTACACACTTTTATATTGATGTCCTTACTGATGTCTTGCTTAATTTTGAGAAGGGGAGGGGGGGGGGGGGGGGGGTTAGCTAAGCCAGGAGGACATTTGCGCATTTCCTGTCTGTGATATAAAAAGGTCTTGATTTTAACCACTTTTCATGACAGTGGCAAAGAGGAGATCCCTATTTGACGATAAATCAGTTGAGATCCAGGAGTTGACGTATATCATCAAGCAAGACATCAACAGTCTGAACAAACAAATTGGGCAACTTCAGCAGGTGAGGAGAACATTAATGTTTTATGACTTCATGTCCTTGAGCAGTGATACATGTTGTAACTCCAGCTTTGGTCAAGGCATTTGACTAAGTACATGTGTATGTCGCATACTGTCCAATGAACAGTACTGCACATGCATGCTTTGTGAGGCGTTATGGCAAAATGAGACGGAACTGGGCACATAGTGGAGAAAACTGCCAAATAATTGGTGATCTTAAAAATGTTCAGATTTATTGATATTTGTATTCTTTATTATGCCTACTAACTATTTTTGGTGAAGATATAGTACTGTATGCAAGTAGTTTAACAAAAGTGTTTTAAAGGAAAAATAATTTGCATTTGTTCATATCACATACATCATGTACCGTAGTACAAAACTAAACTTGAAACTGCAAAGGCCTTTTTCAACGGCACTTAAAAACACTTTGTTGTCCAATTTATTTATTTTTGAAAAATGTGTATTTCAAAACATGACAAACTCTGTAAATTTGCACGCATACGATGAAAGTTTTATCTCAAAAGAAAAGTCCCCAAAATTTTGTGGTGCACACGCGCGATTTGAACACCAAATTGGCTTATTGTGGCATTCTATTTCTTTTTCCATGCACAAGATAGCGAGAATATTTCTGTTTCGTTTTTCATTTCTTCCATTACAACCGGTCTCACAATGTAAGATGTTCTTTGTGTAACAAACAACGGAACCGTTTCCATGAAGCAGCCAGGCTTGTTTGGGGTATCGGTTTTCGGTTGAACTCGACCTGGATTTATAAATGTCTCAATGCTTTTTTGTTCCTATTCTTTAAAAACCGGGAATTTCCTTCAGAAATAAAACAAAATTAAAAATTGTGAGTGCATAGTGTGAACCAGGTTTTCTTTGCAATTCTTATATTTTAAAGATTATTTATATCTGGGTAGGCCTGGACGATATCGTAATTTTTGACTGGCGATATATCGTCGGGTAAATATCGCCGATATGTCGATATATCGCCGTAATTTTCAAATTTAAAATGAACCTATTCAATGGTTAAAAATAACTTAAAAGAGCTGTGGATTAACGCCGTCAGACGACATGCGTGAACTGTGGCAATTCTTGGAAGATTTAAAAGTCTATAAAAGAAAACTATATAAACAGAGTGGTTGCTGAAAATAGACGCGATGGTGAGAATGCTTTGTCGCCTTCCACTAAAATCCAGCCGCCGATCAAGTCAAAGGGGGCAGTTTTATTGCACAAAGATAGATTAATCTGATTGGCCAATTTTCATCGGAGGGGATGAACTGGGCGCTCCTTGGAAGAAATGTTGTGGCGCTGGTTGAACAAAACCTAACTGCCAAATCCTATTGGTCCATGACTGATCAGTTGGAGGCTTATCTGACAATAATGTAATACCTTTTTTACTTTGTGAATTCCGCCTGGTTGGGTACTGTCGGCACTCAAAGCAACATGGGCCCTTTCCCAGCTATTGAAATTCCAAAGTAATGGTCGGCCACATGTTGGTCTACTTGCTACAATGTACATGTAATACATTTTGTAGGTCAGCTGTCAATCATTGTCTGGGTCACTTGCTCCAACTTGGAATATATTTGGAAAATACTCCCGAATAATTCTCCCGTGGTTTTATTTGGTTTTATTTTATTCCTTGTGCTCTATAAAGGTGTTTATTATGTAAAACTACACCACAGAACCACTTATAAATTGAAAAATGTAACAAGCTCTTACAATTTCCACATCTTTTTAGGGACAAATTAAATATTATGGTTTTATTAAATAACACCCAGCAAATTATTTATTAAATTTGATTTGAATAACCACTTCTTATTAGGATGTTTAGAAATTCACTTTAAGATTGAAGTACATTCCGGGAGTAATTTGCTGGGATAAAACCTCAGCTCATGCATTTTAAGGGACAATGCAGGACAACAAATAATACCCGTTTTCATTCAAAATCATGCCTTGATTTCTGGGTCTTAATTTAAAGTATTTCAAATATTCATGTCCAGTTTTAGTATCCTGGGGTCCGCCATCGGGATTTTGTACCACCTCGATTTTATTCTTGCTTATTTATTCTTGGCTCGTGTAGGGTTGGTAAATGTTTTTAAAAGCTAGCCTTGTAATTTATGGGCCACGAAATATATCGTTTTTGTCAAATACAAGAAAAAATGGAAAATAAATCGTATTAAATTTCCCATTTAAATCTGTTGGAAAAATGTTGAGGAGCTCAAAATATTAAGTGTTGAGGTCCCGTTTTCTTTTTTGTTCTTTTTTAAAAACAATAAAACTAGAAATAAATATTATTATTATAAACCTGGAATTTATTTCGCTAGCCTCGTAATTCAATGGTCAGGTGTATGTCGATTTTGTTAGATACCGGAAAAACCAAGAAAAAAATTGTATTATTAATATTTACCCCTGAAATCGGTTGGAAATGTTTTGGGAAATCAGACAAATAAGTCTTTAAGTACCCTTTCTCTTTTTTTCTATAAAACAAGGACAATTTCATAATTAACCTTAGAAATATTTTTTTTTTTACGACTAGGATTTCGTAAATAAACAGGTTCAGGTTTTTTTAACCCCTTTTTTTTTATTTTTACATCTTAATACATTTTGCAAATGAGTACGGCAAACTTGTTTAAAAGTACTCACACCCAATTTAATGACCATCGGTTGGGCCAAGAGATAAATAAATTCGAGGAATACACCAGCCAAAGCCCTTTAAATACATTCTGTATCTGCCAGGCAAGGGTTAGTGTAAGTAAATACAATGTATCTTTGTTGGAGATAAGCGGGCCAGGGCAACATTCTTTGAGTAGCCCTTTGTGTTGAGAGAACGTCTGTGCTGAAAGCTAGAGAAGAAAGTCAACACCTAATAGAAACGAAGAATTGTTTAACTGGACTTTAGGATTGGATAACGATCTTGTCACTGAGGAAGTAGTGAGCGGCGCATCGGCTGCAATTGGGTTTGTTGACAAAGGGTACGTTCAGACGAAGGCGTAAGTTACAACAACTTTTGCGGCACATCTTAAGTTCTGATTTCAGTGAAGTTTTTCGTTTGTTTGCAAGCAGTTTTAATACATTTTGTTAAATATCGACTATATCTTGCGAATATCGTCTGGGTCACGATATTTCGATATTTTTAAAACCAAAGTCGATACTGTCGATATCGTCTTCAGTATCGTATCGTGATGATATTATCGTGATATCGTCCAGCGCTATATCTGGGGATTTTCAACCTAAAGGTACGGTAGGATACACCGTTGGTGTATGTAATTGTTTGATTTATCACGAATGTACAGTTCTACATGTACAGTAGGTGGATTTGGGGTGTTGTATTTTAAAGTAAATATCGTTTAACTGACCTGCAATTTTTTTTACATTCATGAATGCTAGGAAAAACGGCGTTTGTTTTAATCCAGTTGTACTTGTTGTTCCGTTTTTGTTTGTTTTTGTTGTTTTTTTTGTTTTTTTTTTATAATTTAATATTTCGGAACAATTACACGATATCTAGCGCAATCATGTTGCTGGATACCTACATGTACAATCATTATTTACTTTCAAATAAGTAAGATATTTCTTAATAATTTGGTAGTATTTTTTTTGTTGATATCTGCAAATGGTGTATCCTACCAGTACTGTACCTTTAAATGAGACTCTGTAATGCATGATACGGTATGTTATTTGCTTTTAAGAAAAGACTACCGGTACATGTGAGTGTATTTTTTTTTTTAAACCAAGTACAGTACATGTATGTACCTGTCGAACACAATTTGATAACAGAGCCAATATTTTGGAACCAAATTGTTAGAATGACCCAAATGCATTTTTGTGCATGAAATCTTAACCATTTTGTTTCACATATTTGTTTTCTTCCTAAAGGTTGTACGACAACGAAATTCCCAGAATGGCCGGCATATGCAAACACATTCCAATACCGTGGTGTTGGCCCTGCAATCCAAGTTGGCTAACATGTCCAATGATTTCAAGACAGTACTGGAAGTCAGAACACAGGTAACATTTACCCCTCCCCTGCCTGCCCCCACCATCCAAAAATGTGTATATTTCCAAAGTTTTTGTTTTCCAAGTTTTTCCTAGTCTTTTTTCACCTTGCTCCTACTTTTCCTACTTTTTTCTTTGAAATTCCTACTACATTTGTATGTCCTACTTTTTTATGCCACAACTCATTTTTATGCCACAAATAATTGTCATAGGTGTTCTGTACTATCATATGTATATCACACGATAGAGGGCTTCGGGGATAGATAAGCACATGCACATGTAGGAGTACTGTAACTGTACTTCCAAGAGCTTACGGTAATAGAGGATGGAGCACAAGTGTTGTGAGTACAGAACATGACAAATGAGGCTTATGATGCTGTGGACATGGGTTAGTCTTACCAAAAATTACTCCTAAAAGCCCGCAAAAGTCCTACTTTTGTCCTTGTTTTAAATATATTTTCTCCTACTTTTTAATCTTGGTCTTCTTAAAAGCCTGCAAAGCTAAATCTTGAGTCTTGACTTTTACTACTTTACTACTTGACTTTACTACTCACAAACTCCATTTGAGCTTTTACTTTTGCATTGATCAAGTGTTCAAAAAAGCCATGATACGTGATGAGGATTTTTACATACTGTACACCGAAAACAAAAACATGGATTTGTAGGCTGGTTCGTACTCGGTGCAAAAGTGAACACGAATCGGTGACGTCACGCCAAGTTTTCGTGCTGCAATTTCACAAAAGTTGAACACATTTTGCAGCAAATGCTTCGAGACGTTAAAGTCGGATCACATTTGCTTTCGCGTGAAGTATGCACCGGCCTTAAGTCTACGATTTAGGTTATCGTTGTTTAACTTTTGTCCCCGTTTGGTTCAGAACCTGAAAGACCAGAAGGACAGAAGAGAGCAATTCTCGCAGGGTCCTATCGCCTCAAGTCTTCCACCCTCAGCCATGAGTGCCTCAGGTAAGAATGACATGATCAGTTGATTGACAATTCAGCATCTTGAGATAAGGAAGTTAATGGAAGTAGAGTAAAGTAAAGTCTGTCCCGAGCATGAAACGACTGGGAATTTTTCTATTCTCTCTGGATATGCTAGTCCATCGCAGGTTACTCCCCAGCTAATGCCGGTACCCATTTATACTCCTGGTCGGAGAGAAGCAAGTGGGAATGGAATGGCTTGCCCAAGGACACAGCGTATGGCCAGCAGCTTGATTCAAATCCCTGACGCTCTGATCATGAGTCTCGAATCTTAACAGCCAGGCCACACTTGCCCTTTGGAATAAAGAAAGCAACACCCAAATGATGCAAATTTGGCTACACAACAGTTGCTGTGGTGTTACCAATTTGCATTCGAATTTGCGTTCATGCTAAGTATGAACCAGCCTTAAGTCTACCTATGAGGCCTTGGCTCTTCTATCAAAGGCAGTGTAATATTGGCAGCTTGGGAAACTCATTCCATTAGGGAATTTTAATTGAGGAGCATATTCCATGTTTCCCTCCGTCAACAGAAATGAGACAATAACTGCCCAGACAACATTAACGATTGAGAGTGCGGCCTATAGTGGTTAGCATTGTGACTCATGATCAGAGGGTCAGGGGTTCCAATCCAGCTGCTGGCCATATGCTGTGTCCTTGGGCAAGCCACACCACCCCCACTTGGCTCTCTTCACCAAGAAGTATAAATGGGTACTGGCATTAGCTGGGGAGTAACCTGCGATGTACTCGCATTCCATCTAGGGGGAATATAAATATTCTCAGTCGTTTCTTGCCAAGAAAACTGGAGATAAATGCCGGCCTGATGGGCCATATTGACTCGTGAAAGACTTGAATATTAAACATACAATGTACATACATGTAAGTTGGTAAAAGGAGATTATCACAGGAGATTATCACCAACCACTTGCGAACATGTCAGTGTGAACCTGTGAACATTTCAGTGTGAACCTGTGAACATGTCAGTGTGAACCTGTGAACATGTCAGTGTGAACCTGTGAACATGTCAGTGTGAACCTGTGAACATGTCAGTGTGAACCTGTGAACATGTCAGTGTGCTCTGGTACCACATAACGATTGAGGGGCGAGACACAAAGGAGAACAAAGGAAACAAAATTCGGTCCTCGATCGACGGTGCAAGCGCAAAGCAATGGGGATTGGGTATAACATAGGAATAAAAGAAAACACAATATCGAACCTCGATCGTTATGTGGTTCACGACTGCGTGAACATGTCAGTGTGAACATGTCCATGTCATTCTGCCCAGTTGCCTCTCCTCAAGCCACGGCTATAGCCGTCAGCTGCCCGCTAGGGATTAAAGTATTGCTCTTTTCCCAGGAGGATCAGTCCTCCTACAGGAGGAGCAAAAAGGCGACTTCGCCATCGACATGGAGGGTCCCCGTCACCGCGGTAACATCCAGCAGATGGCGATGGTTGAGCAGCAAGACAGTTACATCAAGAACCGGGAGGAGACCATGCACAGCATCGAGAGCACCATTGTAGAGCTGAGTGGGATCTTTCAACAGCTGGCTCATATGGTCAAGGAGCAGGAGGAACAGGTGCAACGGTAAGAGCCACTTTTTAGCTGTGGGTAGCAGCTAAAGAAATCACTATGCCCCTGTGTTAGTTACATGTAGTTAGTTTGTTAGTAACAAACAATTGAGTATCCTTGCTTCTGCACCATGTAACTCGGCATCTTAGCAACTTGGCATCTACCAAATTGGGAAGTTACCAACTCAGCCCCTATCAAATTGCCCGATGCCGGTTGAAAACGAATACCGTTTTTCTTGCTTTTCTCATCAGCATCCATAATTGTAAAACTTCAGACAGGTCAGTTTAACGGTATACATGTACTATAAAATACAACCCCCCAAATCCACCCATTTGTGATCATTCAAGCAATTACCAATGGTGTATTTGGAACTGTAATTCCAATTTGGATGTATACAACTTGGTATAAACCTTAAACAGGATGTCTTGCGCCTATCAATTACTGGACTTTGTTGAACTTAGTACAAATGGCCCAAGGCGAACCTGTTGGACATAGATGAGGTTTAAGACAGAAAGGCATGACAATTGTGAAAATGCTGCATTTTGGGGACTGCACAGGCATTTTTTTCACGGCATTTTTTTCCACGGCTGGTCCCCTAGCACAAGTGCTAGTCAACTTTGTAAAAATGTACAATGTGGGAATAACCAGATTACGTAGGTCAGATTTGTTTAAACTGAGGTCAAATTAACTTGAGGTCAAGTTGTAAAAGAGTCTGGAATTGTAAAATTTGTCTCATTTTAAAACTTAAAGTTCAATTGCAAGCAATACATGTATGGAAACTTCCTTGTAATGGTCATTTGAGGTCAAGCTGTAAAATAGGATAATTTGCAAAATTAGACGAGACTCGTGGTTTGAGACGAGGGGCTTATGGTTAATCCAAATTAACAGCTCCACCAGTGTTTTTTTAATTTAAAATGTACAAAAAACATCTTCTTGAGATGATGAAATGGATTGCCTTGTTTGTGTATGTAAAACAGTCGCAAGTGCTGCCTGTTTACTTAAGGTGTAGGATGTACATTGTATGTAGAAGGATTTACGTACATGTAGACGTATACAATTTCTAAATTCAAGTCTTCAATGAGCATCCTCGTGTATAAATTGTACTCTTGATCAACAACAAGGTTTTAGTTTTCATGCCAAACGGCTCCAAAGTATTTTTCTGTCGCAAGATTCGAAAAACATCTTGCGGATGTTTTTTGTAGCTCTACAGTATTTACTTATAGTATTGTTTTTTTGTTTTTTTCAATATGATCATCAAGCTCCTTAATCCTTGCTCTTTTATGGGAAAATGACTTTATGAGCAAAGTTGCAAATATTGAATATTTTAGAGCGTGTGGGTTAATTCTGTGCAAACAGCGAGCCGCTTTAGATTAAATGATTCACATTTCATTGCTTGGAAATTGCCTTTGCATGTATACATTAAACAGTGCTGAATCCATCAATTTGAAAACAAATTTTCACATACTGTACCCTAGTAGGCCATCAGCTGAACCTTAAAAACAGGCTGTAAAATGCGTTTCGCTCCAGCAACACTGGGTCTATTTTTTTTAAATGAATATGTGAGGTTTTTTACATCGCAAACATTACGTTAAAAGTTCTCCAATAAAAATGCTGCAGTTTTTTGTTTACACTCCATCGAAGATGCCCATTATTATGTACAGCGGGGTCCCCTATCGTGGCGCACTTTCTTGACGTACCGGTACATGTACATCCCTTGACTTTCCTAGTGCGGCGTTTCCGAACCTCTTTGTTGACAAACTTTAAATTCATGAAGCTAAATACAAGATTTCACGAGCTCTGTCGCTGAAATTAAGCTACTCTTTGGCACAGGAAGTAAATTTATCCCATCTGACATTTGTGAGGGTCTTCACTTTTTCACATTTTTAGGATTCAATATGCATCAAACACCTTACACTAGTCACATTTTATGCATTTACATCGGTCGACGTTGACGCACCGTCGGCACTAGACGTCGCCATGTCTGATGACAAATGCATGTACGTAGGTCATGTCATGACCGTCAACCCTGCATGGACGAGTTGGTGTGGGATTGGATAATTCACAACACGTGATGCGATTGCGTCGTTTTTGAACGATTTTTGAAACGTGGCGCATTACTGTACGTCTTTGAACTTTCCTGATGCCAAAATAGTTCGCTCTTTACAGCAGAATTATTAAAAAAACTGCAGGATGAAATGTGGAGAGCTATTTTACTATTAATCTAGAGTCATTTATTTAGTCGGAACTGTACACCCACTCTTGCTGGAATGAAATGAAAGAAATTTGAGCACTCAGCTGACGGCCTATAGGGGGTTGGGATTAATGTCATACGAGCTGTGAAAAATACCCTCTTCTGACATTTGTATGCTTTTTGAGCAAATCACTTTAGACTCAGTGAACAAGTAACTGTTGTTTTTTTTGTTAGATGTTCATAGTGAGAGACACCGACCCTTTTCCACCCACTCCAATACTGTATAAATATCATCCAAAAGTGAAAGTCTCAAGAGGTTTGAACCTGCTATTCAGGTTAAGAAATAAGAACTGTTTTGTCTTTCTATCAAGTACAGGGTGGTTAAAAAACAGTTAACCAAGTTGAAGGTTGTTGTTAACTCACCCTTCTACAATTCCATCGATTTTTTTGTTGAGGTAGTGTTTGCAAGTAGGCCAGTAGGGTGTCTAGAAATAATCCTGAAAAAAAATGCTAGGTCTAGCTTTAATTGGATCTGAAGATATGGCCCATTACTGATGGCATGTACAAAACTGGTTTGTCCATGGAAGTTTCTTATATCTTGAGATTCAATTAAGATAGACCTATGTACCATTTCCTTTCAAGATTTTGTCTATTGCGCTACCTACCAACATTGTAAACACAAATTCTGTCGAATTGTAGGAGGTTAGTAGGATAATTTTGGCCGATTTGCTCCAATACATGTACCGGTAGTAAAGTGTAATAGGGAGTTACGGTAGGGTTAACTAGACAAAAACAAAGGCGAAAAAGGTAATATGTTCATTTACATACGTGTATTTGTTAACCCTCTCTAGAGTGTGTGCAAAATTTAATGTGTGTGTATTAAATTTAAAGGGTTTGGGTTTGTTTTATGTACATTTTTATGTTTATTTATACTGTTTTTATTGTATAACAGGATTGACAACAACGTAGAAGACACGGTGATGAATGTCGAGGCAGCCCACGGCGAGATCCTCAAGTATTTCCAGTCCGTTACCTCCAACAGGTGGCTCATGGTCAAGGTTTTCATAGTTCTCATCGTCTTCTTTGTTATATTTGTGGTATTCGTGGCCTGAAGCAACTCTACTATGAAAAAACTAAAGCTAAGACCCACAACCCTTGATTCTGAAAATGTTATCCACATGGAATACTGTTTTCCTTTTTATTTATATTTATTATTATTTGTTTAAAATTGTAATGGTGTCTCAATGCTTTGTATTACATGTACTAACAGAGAAGTCTGGTTGCCAGAATAAAAGATTCCGACTGTTTTCGACAGAACTCTTAGTTCTGGATCCCTGCATGATTTGTGGTAGAGGGGTTAACCCCCAGACCCTCTTGTACTCATACCAAATACACACTCGGACTGTTGTTACCTAATGCACCCCCCCCCCCCCCCCCCCTCCACCACCCAAGATATCTGAAAAGAATTCCTGACATTCAGGGAACACAAAGACAACAGAAAAGGAGGGAATACCCTCTGTCACATCTTTGCTTCATACAAGTCAAAACGCTGCCAGTCTCAAGATACCGTAATAAACAGGACTTATAACAGGCAGTTTCTGGAAATGTCCAAAGGTAATCAAATACATTTTGGTGACAATCAGAAAGGGTGTTACAACTAATAATGTAGTAACCAACAGATAATGTATCACCAACCAATAATGTCACACAACTACACGATAATGTAACAATAAATGTTATAAATTATAGACTGCTGTGATGTGGGATATGACGTTTTGAACACCCAGGGGATGCATACTGTAGCACCCGAGGCAAAGCCGAGGGTGATATGCGTTTCGAGGCAAAGCCGAGGGTGCTATGCGTCCCCGAGGCAAAGCAGAGGGTGCTTTGCATTCCCAAGGGTGCTATGCGTCCCCGAGGCAAAGCCGAGGGTGCTATGCGTCCCCGAGGCAAAGCCGAGGGTGCTATGCGTCCCCGAGGCGAGGCCAAGTGTGCTATATGCGTCCCCGAGGCGAGGCCCAGGGTGCTATGCGTCCCCGAGGCGAGGCCGAGGGTTGTATGCGTCCCCGAAGCAAAGCCGAGGGTGCTATGCGTCCCCGAAGCAAAGCCGAGGGTGCTACAATGTATGCATCCCCGAGGCAAAGCCGAGGGTGCTATGCGTCCCCGAGGCAAAGCCGAGGGTGCTATGCGTCCCCGAGGCAAAGCCGAGGGTGCTATGCGTCCCCGAGGCAAAGCCGAGGGTGCTATGCGTCGCCGAGGCAAAGCCGAGGGTGCTATGCGTCCCCGAGGCGAGGCCGAGGGTACTATGCGTCCCCGAGGCAAAGCCGAGGGTGCTACATGTATGTGTCCCCAAGGGTGCTTTGCGTTCCCGAGGGTGCTATGCGTCCCAGAGTGTGCTATGTGTCTCTGAAGCAAAACCGAGGGTGTTATGCATCCCCGAGGGTGCTATGCATTTTCGAGGCAAAGTTGAGTGTGCTATGCATCACCGAGGGTGTTCACATTCATATCTCACATCACAGCAGTCAACAATTGTTTTTTTATACCTCTGTCTTGAGTTCACGGCTCACTGATGACAGCAGTCGTGTAATATCACGCTCACACACTTATAGCACATATGTGATATCAAACAGGGAGTGGGGTATGCATTGTTATGCACCAGACACATAATAGTTCTAAACCAATAAAAATGCAGTATCCAAGACAGAGGTATAACAATACATTTTACTACACTAACAGTTAATGTTTGGTGACATTATCGTGGTGACATTAGTGATAGAGTATCGGTCAATTTGTGTGACATTATCGGTTGGTGATACATTATCTGTTGGTTTAACATTATCAAAGGTCGACACCAGCTTGGGTTTTTAAGGCTACAAAATACTTTTTGGGGGGCAATTCTGTAAAATCTGACCACATAATGAACACAAGGTCGTTATTAGGTAGTGTAAATTCGTTTGGCATGAAGTTGTTTTGTACTCATTATATGTCACAGGTACTGTACCGGGTAGTTGGGATCTACCGGTACATGTACATGTACATGTATCACATTCACTTTTCCAACAGCCGCTCATTAACAGTCTTACATGTACATGTATTGCCCTACAACCAAAATGCGTGGCATGCCAGTTTTGAAGATATATTAGTTCATGAATTTATTGCCTGCATTTAAAAATGTTGGTGCCATGTACATTAGGCATATCCATATTCATTGTCAGATGTACATGTACATGTAGACATTTGTGCCTTGAGTATGCACTAATACGAGGACAGGGCTTCACTGCTGTGCTGTTTTTAAATGTGATGGTTGCCTGAACTAGTAAGATGTGTCCGAATTGTCAAA
Source organism: Crossaster papposus (assembly GCA_037893245.1). Classification (NCBI taxonomy): domain Eukaryota; kingdom Metazoa; phylum Echinodermata; class Asteroidea; order Velatida; family Solasteridae; genus Crossaster; species Crossaster papposus. Next base: position 1,891,356 of record JBAIAA010000443.1, read on the forward strand.
ATCTTTTAGTCTAAAGAAACCTGACAAAGAAACCTGACTGATTACAGATTTCAGACGTTGGATGTTGAAATCTGTCCTGTTTTTTTACTTTATGCTTGGTGTAATGAATTCTGATTCTTTGTTAGTGAAGTTTTTACCATTAGTGTCAAATTAACTCTCGCAGATAACTCTCACAGAGTTTTCATTAGGTCTAAATTCACATCCTGGATCAAATTCACATCCACTAGTTTGAATTTGCATTTTTATGACCTTATCCATTATGCGAATTTGGACTGAGGATGTGAATTTGGAGCATTTGGATGTGATTTTTTAAATCACATTATGCCCATTGTGTTATTTGACGCGTTTATCCCAAGAGAAAAATTGTCTCATCTTGTTGTGCACATGTGCAGTTGGAATATCGAAGTGGCTTATTGTTAAGCTCAGCCGACCAAACTCATCACATAATACAAGACGCTCGCTTTTGTTTCCCCTTGCTCTCGAGTTACATTGACTTCTGCGGCCTATTGAAGCTAACGTCCAACCGCAAAGAGAAAATCAATACATCTTAAGGTCAGGGCACATAATTGCTGATATTTCACGCTTTCATGTACACCCACATGGCTTTTTTATTGTTACCTGTTGACAACTGAAAACCTCTTGTGGTTCTATCGATCCCTGTAATGAGATACAAATTACCATCGCACCCAGAGGTTTTATTTGTATGGGAGTCTGCAGCCACAAAGTTCATAGGTGCATTTTAAAGGTAGTATACATTATTTGAAACTTGGATCAAAAAGCAAAACTAACGATTCATTATGAAATACCTTACGTAACTGTAAGTGAATAACAGTATCAAGCATCCTGTGAAGTCACAGCATCTGGTGTGCTGTGGAGTTTAAGAAAAGTGGAGTTTTGTATCGATTGCCAGCCGGCAATGTACATTGTATCCAAAAAAGTACAAAGTTATTATAAAATATCGTACTTGGCTGTTAGTAAATAACCGTCCCAAGTACATGTACATGTACATGTATCCTGTGAAATCACAGCACTTGGTGTTGCTGTCATTTCCATGAAAAGTGGAATTTTTGTATCAATTTCAAACCATCGTTGGAGAAATAAATGTTTTCAAATTGCCTAATTTATCAAATGTAGTTATTCCAAATTTTGTTTGCAAAAGTGCTGATATGAAAAGGACGCAACTTTCGTCATCTTTTATTCTTCAATGACGAACAAAGCGGGAAGACGAGAAAATACTTTACATGTACATTGTACCGGGTATTCTTTTAATTTGGCCTTACAATCTGCATTGCGGTGCAAATTTCATACTACCATTACATGAACACATTACATGTCGTGGGTTGAAGTTTAACATGTTGACCTCTCCTAAAGGTCATTAACCAGGCATCGGCCTCAATCTATTTGAAATATGAAACCATAATTTGTTTACAAATGTCATACTGTTATGAACTTTTATGAACTGTACTGTACATGTACTGCACTGTAATTTCTTTGTCAATGCATATTTTTATACTGTAGGCCCTACCACCAATTTTCTAGTTCTAATAACCGAATTCAGTTTGTTTTTTATAGCAACCATAGAACTAGCTATAATTAGTAAGGGTCGTGTTACACCTTGTAACTTGGTATATTTTTGGATTTGTTATTAACCTTGCTGCTTTGGATCCTTTAAAATGCTACATTTTCCGTACTAAAAGCCAAGCCTTATGTGTGGGTGATGAGTCCTTTGTAGACGAACAAATAAATAGAGCTGAACATTTGTAAATGGCTCTTTTTTTCACGTCCATCTTTTTACTGTCGCCATCAAGATGAACAAAATAAGAGGTACATGTATTCTTCCAGCAACTTTAATTATTGTTCAGCTGTGCATTATTTTGTAGAGTCAATGAGTTGTGTTCAAAACAATGGACTGAATACATAAAAACTAGCAATTGCTTATAAGCAGAATCATCGAGCAAAAGCAAAAGCACATCAAGCAGAAGTAAAAATAATTGCTTAAAACATATACATAACCGTTTGCTTTGACTAACAGCTTTTCCTTAAGCTTGCCTAGCAAAATGATTAGGTTTTAAACATTAGTACTAAATAATTAATGACGAGCAAAGGCGTAGAAAAAGCAATTGCTAGTTTGTATGTATTCGGCCAATGCCACAATTCAAATTGTAGTCAGAGAGCTTCATGTTTTGGTCTGGCAACAAGATTAAAATACTGGAGAATACCTTTTTTTATTTAGTTCAATTTGATCAAATTTTCATTTTGAGGGAATTCCTTTCTGTATGAATGATTAGCCCATCGTATTTGGTGAGGGTTAGTTCAGTTCACTTTATTTCCATATACAATAATTGACACATTCATAAAATACAGATAGTTAATACTGTATATGGAGGGATCCGATAAAAAGCAATGCTTGCCTAGTATGGGAATCCACATTTTTTAGGAAATACATGTATTAGTATATTTATTGTGGAACATAGTATACAAAATACAATGGCATTGCGACTGACTGGGAAATAATAATCTGTTTACCGTAAACCAGAAATATTCATACTTATTACATAAACATAAAGAAACATCAACAACATGTGTTTATAACTGATATTGAAATATTGGCTTGGTATGTTCGTGGAAATGGAAGATACTGGCCCAAAAGTGAACCACTATCTAAACCATATCTTGTTTTTCCAGCTCTAAATAGACAAGCAGATTGGTGCACAATAAAAGCATGAAAGGCATGACATTTGGCACGATAAGGATATTTGGCTGAAGGGCCATCGCAAATTTGTCCTTTGAAGGAATATAGGTAGACAAATCCACTTACCGCCAGTAAGTGGTAAGCGTTAATTTTGAGGCTTGGTGCAATGGCAGCCATTTCTTTGTTTTCAATGACAAATTTTATATGGCCCTGCATCCAAATCCTGTGAAAATCCTTGGAAAAAAATGTACATTGTATCGTTTTATTTTAATATAATTTAAGTCGAGTTGATTTATTTTATTGAATGTTATTACTGTATTTAGCTTCATTATTCTTCTATGATCCTTATTAAAGAGTATTGTATTATAAATAAATATGATTATGAATTAAAAATTTATATTAGAAAAAACAAAGATGTTTTTGTGCATTTTGACTTGGTTTAGGTACAATAACAGAGTTATTCGAGAAGTTGGCGTTGGACGTCACCAGACGCACCCAACGACATTTTTCAATTAGAAAAATGACACTGAATGGTAGAGCGCCGACTAGTAGTACATGTCATGTACAAGCAAAATAAGGTTTGACCTCGCACAATTTGCAACATTTGTTCACCACATCATGCACAGTGCATTTCTACAAGGTCCCTGCAGAATGACTTACTAGTAAAAGTCTCAAAAAACTATAATTGTTGGAAATATGGTAAATTTGCATAATAAATCGTTAATACCTGCCGTGTAATATATTTATTCCCATATTTCTGTATTCTAGTTGGCTTAAACACGGTCACGTGGGGTTAACTAATAATTATAGGCTAGTGCATGAAATTTGCGCCACCGTGAATTTGCGGGAAATAGTACCCGAAGCGGGCAATAGACTTACAATTTGTTGACTGGTTACAGCGCCCTCAAAGTGTTTGCCAGGCTCATCTTAATGAAAAATGGCGGCGTCTTGATCTTTTGGACCGAGATGTGTTATAAAACACATAATGGACTGGCATGATTCGGTCACTAGAGCACGTCTACCCCCCTCGGGCCTGTGAGTGACCAGAAGGGGGACCTATTTCCATCGGCCTTCGGCCTCGGGAAATAGGTTCCCCTTCTGGTGACTCACAGTCCTTCGGGAGAATATACGTGCTCTAGTGACCTCCTTACCAGTCCATTATGTGTATAATATTTTTAAAAAACTTTAATATACATTCTTACTTTAAAACACTTTTTAAAACATACAAGTGACTGAATATATACCCCTAAAACCTTGTCTCCGGATATCAACAAGTAGTCGGCATTGATGAGCTTCAAATTCACCAAGTTGCTATACTGACACAGCTACCCTATTAAAACCTTATGGGAAACCATGTGAACATTTATATTAACCCAGCAAACAAAACCAGGAAAAAAACAACCTCGTCGGAGGAGATAATTTTTCAGTAGTTTAATTTTGTTCACTCGCTCATCACTGCCCCGTAGTCTGTGTCGCCGTAGGGGCACTTGAAGAATTGACTACCACTACCAGCTTTCCCCAACCCTCTCGATTCTCTGAATTCTTCAGGAAGTCACTCATTGTCGGGCTGTTCACTCTTAGATGTTGTCCTATAATCTCTTTCTCGGTCTGCCCCGCTTTCTTTCTCGTCTACGCAAGTCCTGATTATCGTGAAATGCGCCCATACCACTTAAATCTGCGCTTTTTCACAGTGGTCAAAGGATCTTCGTAGGGCCCAATGACTTGCCTGATTCTGGACCGTACCTCTTCGTTGGTGATGTGATCTTTGTAAGAGATACAAAGAATATTTCTGAAGCATCTAATTTCTGTGGCCTGTATTATCTTATCTAAGTCGGCTCTTAGAGTCCATGGATCACAGGCGTAAAAAAGACGGAGATAATAAATTAACGAGCGCGTCATTCTTATTTTTGAAATGAGCCTGATGTTCCTTCTTTCCAAATGGGCCTCACTTTTGTCAGTGCTGCTGTTGTTTGCGCAATTCTTGAACATATATTATTGGTTTAGAGCCCTTGAACGCTAAGCTGTGGACGGTTTCCAGATCCTTGCCATTGTGGACAGTTATGCCAGTGCTGATTTCATTTATGTTATTGGTCATGAGCTTGCTCGTTTCTGCACTGATTTACTTGCCATAGGCTGCGCAAATGTTGTCAAGGTGTTCCACTAGTTTGGCTAACTTCTGTTCTTCTACAGCTAGGCCGTCGATATCGTTGGCAACTTAGTAGCTGCCCTGTCTCAGATGCTGTCTGTCACCTTGTGGTATTCTAGTGCATCCTTCATGATTATCTCCAGAAAAATGTTGAAGAGCGTAGACGAGAGTAAACAACCTTGCCTGAATCCGACTGTCGTCCATTCCCCTGTGCTGCCGCGTTAAAATATACTGCACTAGTGGCCTTATCATAGAAGTGCTCTGTGATCCTAATCAGGTTGCCATTGATGTACATCCTCATAGTTGCCCACAAGGCTGCGTGCCACACCCTGCCAAACGCTTTCTTGAAATCCACAAATGCGTGGTAGAGGTTTTGTTGGTGCTGCAAGATTTTCAGCATGACCATGCTTGGGTGACTTATGAGGCTGATTATGCGGTAGTTTCGACATTGGTGTGAGTTGCCTTTCTTGGGGAAAGTAATGACCAGTAACGAGTTCATGGTGTTGGCCACTCTCCTGTCTGCCAGATCTTGTTACATATAGTTGCAAGAACAGTAATAATGGCCTCTCCCTCCTGCCTGGACCAGTTCGGCTGGAATGTTGTCCACTCCTGCGGATTTCCCCCTTTTTCAGCGAATTCACCGCTGCTTCCACTTCACAAAGGATGGGGGTAATTAACGGTGTTGGTTGCTGAAGGGACAATCAGTACCTCTGGATCAAATATATTTTGTTTTTTTCATGCCCTTTTTTTATTTTACGATTGACTTCCTTGTACTGATGTGCCCCTTCTACTGATTTCTTTTTCTTCAGCTCTCTCTTTTTGTCACGGGCGTTGTTTGCCAAGGATCTCGCTGCTGTGTTGAAGATGTCAATAAACGTATCCATGTCTGTGTCATCAGCCTCAGCATCAAGTATGATGAGTGGTGCAAAGCTTCATCAAATCATTGCTTGGAAGGTTTTTGCTACTGCTGGGTTCTACCCCTTTTTTTCTTCTTCATGTCAAACTTGATCACTGTCTTGTTCTGCTCTTTCACTTTTTAATGTGGAGTCTGAAGGTCATTAACACCAGATCGTGGTCACTTATTATGTCCGCTCCTGGGAAACTCCGTGTATTGGCCATGCTCACACTTGACTTAAAAATCCACGGTGTTGTCGGTCTGGTTATAGGAGACTCCGCTTGGGCTTTGTCAAGTCCACCTTCTGGATGCTTTATGATGGCCAAATATCGTGCGGTGCTTATATAGCGCTTTATCACCAACGGTCTCAAAGCGCTTAACATTTTTACCCCGGTCATTGGGTCCATGAAACATTATAAAGTCAGCTCCGTGGGAAGTATACAGCTCGATGATGCCATATCTCGGGCAAGTCTCGCCTGGTGGTGCGTAAATCCCCCCAGGCCTGACCTGCACAGTCGATGTCCTCCAACTAGGTGGCTCACCGTAGTCATGAACACGTAGCCGTTGGTGTTTATGGAACTCCTTCGCCCTGGCCGGTGACCATCAGCGTGGAGGTCTTTCGTCCAGTGGTGCCGCGTTAACACCACCCTCTCATGTGCCCTCAAATCCTCTGCTATTAAAGCATTTTGTGGGCCATGAACTAAAGGTTTATACCAAAAAAAAGAGCGGAAGCCGTGCACAGGACTTCAAGCTTGTGTTACTGTGATATTTGGATGGAATTAGGCCTTAAACGTGCTCTATTTTACAATGGAGCGGAGGCGTCATTTGTCAAGATGGCGACAGTCCACAGGACTACATCTAGAGCCATCAGTTACCCCCAAAAATTGAACAGAAACTGAAAGATTATGAAATAAGCTTATGGTGTGTGTCTCAAACACCTTTGAGAGTGGCAACTATTGTTCCTGAATTGTAGAAGTTGGGGGCATTTATCAATTATCACTTAGGTCTATGGCACTTTATTTACCGGTGCGCCACCTTAACATCCTATACAAATCTTCGGACTTCATCTGACTTCATCTGACTTCATCAAACACAATTGCTTAAACACATACCTAACCTTAATGCTTATAGGTTTTGAACAATGGCGCTACAAAAGCAAGAGCTTGTTTTTATGTATACGTTTTTTAAGCACTTGCTATAACCTGGGAAGCTCATGCTTGCAAGAACCAAGCTTTTGATTTTGCTAAAGTAACAGTTTTTGTTTGCTAGCAATTACTTTTTTAATGTATACAAAATTAGTGTAAGAAAAGCAATTGCTAGTTTGTATGTTTTCGGCCTATTAATTCAGTAGGAATACTTCTTGGACGGATGCAACATCCAGCATTTGGCCCTTGGGATATATTTATGCATTGAATGGCACCAAAATTAACTCTAGTTACGCCACTGCCCCGAAGTGTTGTATTAGCCTCCATGATTAAAGGTAGTACATGATACACCGTTTGCAAACATATACAACAACAATATATAGGGGGAGACTGCTGTCATTTACGGAAAATGTGTATGATTTTGGATTTGGACGTGTTGAAGCCACTCCAAGCGCTCGGCTTATCAAGGTCATTTTAAAGAACAGACACGTACACGTTACTATATGTATGGGTCGATACAAAATGATTAATTATGAGTGATATTATTAACACAGATATTCAATAATAAAGGTTAAGTACGCTAAATTGGGGGATTCCACACCTCACTATCGGCCACCTCGAGGCCTTCTCCCACAAAAGTTACCCTCTAGAGGTGACCAACTAAGAAATCCTGTTCCCACCTACATAGCTCCTCTTATGTTGGTGACCGAGTCAAGTCGGTGGAGGAGAATGTCGCGAGGCATCCGATCAAAGGCTTTACTCATGTCGAGAAACACAGCATCAATTCTAGGCGAATTACGCTGATCAAGTGATTATGTCAAACTATGATAGACACTCTGAGTAATACTGGAACAAATTCATGTTGGTCATCGGAAATTAGTAAGCAGTAGTTGTCATGTAAGTGGGCAACATTTGATAACGTGTGGAGGTATCTTAATTTGCAAAGCATTTTTTCATAGGTGAAGGAGCTCCTGGCCTAATTATTAACTTGGCTTACTAATTGAAAAGTGATAGTTATATCTTGTTCGATTACTTTCGACAGCGTTAGATTTGACGCTCACGTGACTTCTCGCGCTTACTCGGGCCTGGCGCGAGTAACCGACCCGCCGATCCGGTTACTTGAAGAAGTATCCCATAAGACCTTGCGAAAACATGACTGCCACGTCCAGCGATGCACCAGCGGTGGAAAATTATGCCTATATTTATTTTTTCGAAATTAGTCTGTACGATGCGGCCACAGAAAGGAAAATACAAGTTATCACTCTTGCATGTGGCCGCGTATTTATATGAACGTCACTCGTTGAGTCGAGTGACCCGATGACTCGTCGTTCGTTTACTCTCATATACTGCGCATGTACAACCTTTTCCTGATTTAGAGGCGCCAGTAACTCGGCGCGGGTGGGAATCGAACACGCTGATGAGTTAATCAATTAAAAGCTCATTATGCAGGTGAATATCAGCCAACAAATTGTTGCCAACTCTCCGAAAGTGCGTCTGAGTCTCTCGTCCGGGGCTATTGTCTTGGTGTTCGCTATTTACAGCTGCGCGTGAGCAGGCTGACTATAGAGGTACAGTAGTAGCTCTAGTGGAAGCCCGTTTTTTGTACCCGGCCTTATTTCATTTATGTGGACCGCCCCGACCTGCCGCGCGTGCGCATAATACACGTCGTATCGAAACACGTGGTGTCGAAAAATTTGATATATAAATCAGCATTGATGCTTTCGATCTTGGATTTTCGCCTTTAGTCATCCAGAGACAAAACGAATCTGATCTGGCTTTCAATTTCCGGATCTGTGTTCAACTGGTGTACGCTCCTACACGGCAGGTCGCGTTTCAGATCCGACAGTACTGTTCCGCACAGGTAGGTTGTCTAATGTATTATCTCTCTCAGCATATCGATATAATTTTATTGAAAGAATTCAATAAGGGAATAAAAATAGTTGGCCGGTTTTTCGTACGCGCACACTTATAATGTTGATTCAACACTTTAGTGTCGGTTTCGCTGAATAAAATGAAGTAGTTATTTTTTAAATTATTTTCAGATCAATTTTCTGAATGGGGCAGAAGAGCCAATGGTCTCTAACAAAACAAGCACGAATTCGTGCAGGAGAGCCGCGTCGTTTTGTATTGCTCTAGAAATGCACAACAGTGCCGCAGAAATTTATCTCTAGCATTACCAAGAAAAAAAAGTCTCCAGGTCACTGTGACAAGCTGTTAAAATGACTAAATGAAACATTCATTCGTTATCGTCTACACACCACTGTGTGTAAACACCTTCCCTCGTGGACCCCCTATTGTCCCTCTTTTGTTTTGTTTTGCACACGTATTTCAATCGTGGACTTTCTGTCAATCGTAGACCCTATTGTTCTCTATTGTTCTACGTCCACTATTTGAATGCGTATACAAACTCACCTAGGCTTGTGAACGTTACATTAACAAAGTCAAACCACGTTATCAGCCAATCCGGCTAGCTACCCGCCGTCATTAATAAGCAAGGCTTTTACGTCATAATGCCACGTTACAAGCGTGCCGGTATGTTATGGTCACAGGGCAACTGTTATAATTGCTATGCTGATAAATCTTATATTACATGTATTCCTAGTTCAAAGCATGTTGAATAGCATGGTAAGTGCCGCTTCAACCCTGGTTAAACCGGTGACAAAGCTTTTTGAAAAACAAAGTGCTGCTCCACAAGTATCCCATTACTTTGTGTACAAATTACATGTATTCCTAGTTCAAAGCATAGAGCAAGGAACTATGTTCAAAGCAAGCCGAATAGCAGGGTAATCGCCGGATGAATCCTGGTTGAACCGGTGACACAGCTTTTTGCAAAGGGAGGTGCTGCCCCACGAGTATCTCATTACATTGTGTACATAAAGGGGCTATTCAAGTATGGGTTTACCAGACCTACCCAAGCAATTACAGTTTTTCTCAGTTGCTTTGATGCACTTCCCGAGACAGTAACCTCTTTCTCAAAACTCAAAATGCAATCCCCAAAACACTGAAAGCATTTCTCACAACACTGTACCACCCGTGCAAAAGCAAATAAAACAATCAAAATGCTAACAACAGGCGTCAAAATACACTAAGTCAGTCGATTGCTACATCAATGTAACCAAATGCACAGCTCCTTCTGATTGCTGCATGAACACCGACACCCAAATGGCAAAGTAGTTGCATCAAAACTGGACAGAGTGATAGTGTTGCTGATAATGTAAACAACAAATGGACACACTATATAAGAACAGACACATTTGTGATGGTGTGTATCTTGAATGTATTACGTTTATTACATATTGTGTAATACATGTACATGTAGTATTGTTGTTTTATTTTTTATTTCTTTATTTATGTATAGTTTTTGGGACAATCGCCCCATTGCTGACAAATGTAGTCAAGCTCCACAGGACTCTCATTGGGCATCCATTCTCTCCTCCCTGTTTGGCCAAAGCACTTCATCCACATCGCATCTGATGTGTTGCCTCTGAAGGCACCGAGGGAAAAACCTGTGGGACAACAGATGAAAATGTTATTGCGCTAAACAATAAAGTAATGCTCGTGTACACACATTACCCACATCAAATACTAAAGAAATAAATACAATGAACCTTCTGGCATGACGTATCCAACCTTGGCAGTCCTCGAGTGAGATATCCCCACAACCAGCATTCATGGCGTCCAGTAGAGATAATTGGTTTTGGGGTCGGTGATCATGCTCGTATCTCATTTGGAACATTCATATTCCTTCCCCTGCCTCTTCCCCCTATTCCCCTGCCTCTTCCCCTGCACCTTTTCCTCTCCCCTTCCCTGCCTCCTTCCCTGCCTCCCCGTCCCCTGTGCACTCTTCCTCATGCCCTACTACCACGCACACGGACACCGTCTCTTGCACGACGCTCGTTGATACCTGCCTCTCGCTCCATTTTACGTAGAACTATTGCGCTCAGTGGAACCCTTATATACGTTATGAGTACTAAACATTCATCATCTCTACCTTGTATGATGGAATGGACAGCATTATGCTCTGGTAGTAGGCCTATTCAATTGAGCCAGTGAAGAGCAGTAACTCCCATCGTGCTGGCGTTATCTTTTGTACAAACACACTGCTCACTGTACGTAGTATTTTGCATGCAATGATTTACCCAATGCACAACTGCGGTATTTCGAATAGAAAAGGTACACAGTCAGTTGAGAAGAAAACAACCTGTTTTGCCTAGAATGTCAAAATAGAATGAAAATTGCATCTGTGCTATGGCAAGTGCGTTTAGAGTTTTGCATTTTGTGTGCACACAATGGGAAATAGAAATAGTGGATTGGCCAATTGCATTCATGATGCGGGGTTTTGAGACGCTGTTAAAAAAATGAGGTAAGAGTTTGGGAAAGTGCATTAAAGCGATTGAGAAAAACTGTAATCATGCTATTGTTGCCTTGCCCCATTCAACAACACCAGCTGGGATGGGATAGAATATATTCAGACACTATGGGAAAGTACTGTGTTGACATAATAAGCCATACAACCGAACAGCATTGGGTTTATACACGAAATACAACCGACTGTGAAAAAAAGTACGGACGCGCGTTCGTGTAAAAACAAAATGGCCGCACGTCGCAAGGTTAAATACAAAACAAAACATATAGGGTGCCTATGGGGCAACGTTGACAGGCCTTACTAATTCTTATTGGCCAAACAATCACACACTTATATATCTGTACTTAAAGTAAAAGTAGTCACATTTTGTCAAATGACCCTCAATTCCTCAGAGAATATTTGTTTGTACTGGTGCCCTTCAATGAGGACAAGGGACATTGGACATTAATTGTCCTTTGACCTCTGGTGTTATTATTTTCTCATGAATGTTCTACCCACATCCTAAAAATATTAAAATTGCTTTGGACATTATTTTGATAATTATTTGTTGCCACCCAAAATAACCGAATAGCTCCCGGGAAAAATGTTGTGGACTTTTTAAATCCAAAATGTCAACCTCTCAAAGTTACCTCCTAGCCCTGTGTGCCAATGTTATCCTAATTTACAATTTGGATAGCTGTAAAATAGTACACTTTATCTTGAATGGAACATATTCAAATAAGATAGGAGAGGGTTAAACAGAGGTAATTTTGACAATACGGGTTAATTTGACCAAGATGTGCATTGTATGGCTATTAATCATGATTTACCCTAAAGTAGGAGCAAAATGCTTTCCAATGATACCTTGATTGCGTTCCTTCTATCATGCATCACTGAGCACCATTGTTCGAAAAATGTATGCGAAAACCTTTTTGGATAGTTTACGGTCAAACAAGAGCAGCACATTCTGATATGGCCCGAGGAAAATCTAACTGTTGGAAAGCATTTGTGATATTTATTTAATACTGAATTCTGCACCAACACCTTCCACGTGCCAACCTCCTCATTCGATGCAAAGTTCACAACGGCGACGCAATGTCAGCCACAGCTCGTCTCACCGTTGCAGGATTATCACGTAAGATTTTGGCCTGATGTTAAATGCGGGCATGCAAATCCTGAAGGTTACATGGTGGACTGGTGAACACTTTGTTCTTCAATTACCCCTACAAAATAAAAACCACAAGGAGTCGAATCCGGTGATCTAGCCGGCCACTCCACAGCATGATTCAAAGGAATTACTTTAATATAATTATTGCCCCCCAAAAGAACCCGCAGGCGATTCCTGACAGCGATGAGTCTGTGAGCAGGGACACCATCTTGTGCCCACCACAGGATCGACACCATTCACTTGCTGTTCAAAATACAACTCAAGCTGTGGCACAACACCTTGATTAATCGTCATTTCTTCCAAACCCCTGGCTTCGGCTCCGTCTCCGGCTTCAAGCATATTACTAAACTGCATGAATGACGCCTGGGACGAAGTTGGAGTTTAGAAAGTAGCCCTAATATGCTTTTCACTATAGTACAAAATTGTGTTTAGAATATCCGTTGGTGTGTCTACCCTGCATGTATTTTTTTTTCAAAACTGTGTTCTAGGTTCTGTGTACATCCTTTTATTGTTAAAAAAAATAAAATAAAGAATGATGATGTACATGAAAAATACCATGAGCTACAACCGGTACAGCTTCAAAATTATACTATCACTGTGCAATTTTCCCTCAATGATGACGAACCAATACTTTCGTTAAACTCGGAATTGGAAGCGTGCGGTTCGAGGGTAATGGAACGGGGGGAAATTGGTTAGAGTATGGTTGGAGAAAAACCCCAACATGATATTCTTTGGAAAAAACCCTGAAAACTAAATGTACATACAGGTACATGTGAGATTCGGCTGAGGGTGAGGAAGTCTACCCATGCTATTTTATTATGAACACAAATAATCTGCACGCTGTGCATGAATTAATGATCACATCTGGTCTCTCTGTATACCAGCTTTCCAAAAAGTAACAAACCAAATTATTTTTTTAAAGCTTAATCGATGTAAAGATATTAATTAATCTAAACCCTCTGTGAAAATATTCCTTCTGGCATGCTGTAATTTTGGAAGAAAATAACAAAGAAGTCTAAAAATGCAATTCTTTTACAGAGACCCATTATTGTATCCAAATTGACAGAAAGAGCGGTTTATGATCAGATTCATGGTTATATGACATTACATTCTCTCTATCCACCTCAACAGTCAGCCTACAGGAAGAATAACAACACGGAAACGGCTTTGTTCAAGATCACGAATGACATACTCATGAAAATGAACTCACAGCATGCTACCCTGTTGGTACTGTTGGATCTTAGTGCCGCTTTCGATACGGTTGACCATGGTATTTTATTGCGGATACTGGAAACAAAATCTAGTAGAGTAGCTGATTTGGCATTGAACTGGTTTCGCTCCTATTTGAATGGTAAACATCAGCGTGTGCTGATGCAAGAAACACTGTCGGACTATTTTGATCTTGATTGTTCCACATGGATCCTGTTTAGGACCATTACTTTGTATTATTTATTTATCTGGTTTATTTGATGTCATTAAGCATTATCTTCCAAATGTTCACTGTTACGCTGATGACACACAGCTATATATGTCATTTCGGCCACGCGACACTGCTTGTCAAGAGCAAGCAGTAGCTGGTATGGAAAATTGTATCACTGATTTACGACGATGGATGTTGCATAATCGTCTCATGATCAATGATACAAAAACAGAGTTCATTGCAATTGGCACTAGGCAACAACTTTCCAAACCAACCGTATCCAGTCTAACAGTTGGGGATGTCAGTGTTGATTCCTTACAATATGTACGAAATTTGGGAATTTGGCTTGACTCCGTCTTCCCTTTCTATATAGACAAGCACATAGGTATAGGCCTAACTAAATTTTGTTCGGTTGCTATTACACAACATCTGGAGGATTAGAAAATACCTGACTAATTGAGCACCTTGGAGGTTTTAACCCATGCGTTACTAGTCGTTTAGACTATTGTAATGCTTTATTTTATGGCCTTTCTAACATCCAACTTGTTAAGTTGCAGAGAGTTCAGAATGCAGCTGCACGTCTGGTGTGCGGTCTGACACGATGTGACCACATAACCTCAACATTGTGCGACTTACATTGGCTCCTGGTTTTTTTCGTATTCAGTTCAAGGTGTTGCTGCTTACATTTGAAATTATTCATGGTTTAGCTCCTACTTATTTGGCTGACTTCGTTAGTGGGAGAAGGCCTGAGAGATATTGTCTTTGTCCGTGCAATAAACTTGCCTTAAATTACCCTCAAGGACGGATGTTGAAAGCATGGGGGGAAAGAAGTTTTTCTGCGGCTGCACCTTTGGAATCAGATACCATATGAAATTGAACGTGTTCACTCTCTCACAAAATTAAAAAACAAACTGAAAACTTATTTGTTCAACATGGCTTTTAATTAGTGTTTTATTGTTAGTGTATTTTGGTATTGTATAGTAAGTTTGGTTGCTTTATCAAGCTTATTGCATAATTAAGTTGTACTGCGCACGTGAATTTTTTTTATGGAATGTGCGCATTATAAATGTATTATTATAGGTTTTCCCGGACGATATCGCGAAATGTGCACATAAGTTTGTAACTGGTGCATTCGTTTTCGTGCGAAATAGTATGAACGTTCACATTCCCGTTTTCTATTTAACAATAGATAATTCGTTTTTGTATAATGGTGCATCCAGTCGTAAGAAATCAGCACACGATTTCCCGAATGTGCACTGAATTTAGTACATTGATAATTCATTTTAGCGCGAATTCGAATGCACACCCGCAATCATGTTGTCCTTTTAATTTATCAACAAATTCGCTAAATATGCAGCCGATTTTCTACGCATTAACGACTGGTCAAGCATTGGAATCAATTTTTATGTGTTATCAAAAGCTGTAACATATGGGGAATTAAACCAGGTGGTCTCATCTTTGAAACATACCAAATAAATGCTATATAAACCCCTAAGTTGAAGAACAATTTTTTTTATTTGCTCAGCATTTTGCCACGATCGCATCATATAGCTATAGATTTTACTTTATGCCCCCTAAAATTTCCAATAATGGCTGCAAGAGGGAGATACCGACGAGTTTTGGACGTTGATCGAAATCATCTTATCGATACCTTTGAGGCTGACGACGCGGACTACTTAGATGTAGAAAATAGACTGGACATCAACCACTCATGTCTTGGTGGATAGTTCATTGACGGATAAACAATTGAACTGTTAAAATGATAAAGAAGTCATTTACAAAAACATATTAACCTCAATCCACCAAAATCCTCATTTGGATAAATTCCTAAGTAACCTCAATCCTGCAAATTCATCCAGCATTAGGCCTTATGACCTGGAGCCTGCATTATCCTCCAGTGGCAAACCCCTAAACACCCGCAATCCTGCAAATTCATCGGATGCATCAACTTCCAAGTGACCTCATTCCTGCAAAATCCGGCAATTTGCAAAGAGGATTTTGAAGGATCTGGGATGGTTAGGGTTAAAATACATTTAAGATAAAGAGCCAACATATTATTGATCAATTAGTCCCACAATACATTGATTTATTAATGATTTAATCCAAGTTGTATCGTGAATTGTATAGCCATATTGAAATTTTGAAATTGAATGCGAAATATGCGAATTTAAATTATAACAAATGAAAAAGAATATTCAATTCAGGCGGTGACACAATGATAAATCGATTTGCTGCGAAATAGATTGCACATTCTTAATAATCGGCCACGCATACGTCAAACCGAAAGCCCAATCGTGTGTTTGTAATCGTTTAAATGAAACGCTAAGCACATTCATTTATTTGAATTAAACAAAATAAAATTGAATGCTCGTTTTTGCGAAAATGAAACTCGGATATACGTCGTTCTGAAATTCAGCGCGAAATTGAATACATATTTTACAAATGAATGTGCACATTTTGCGATATCGTCCGGCGGACGATATCGCAAAATGTGCACATTTATTTGTAAAATATGTATTCAATTTCGCGCTGAATTTCAGAACGACGTATATCCGAGTTTCATTTTCGCAAAAACGAGCATTCAATTTTATTTTGTTTAATTCAAATAAATGAATGTGCTTAGCGTTTCATTTAAACGATTACAAACACGAGATTGGGCTTTCGGTTTGACGTATAAGAGTGTGCAATCTATTTCGCAGCAAATCGATTTTTCATGGTGTCACGGCCTGAATTGAATATTCTTTTTCATTTGTTATAATTTAAATTCGCATATTCTGCGTTCAATTTCAATAAAGTACACATGGCTATATAACTCACGA
Source organism: Crossaster papposus (assembly GCA_037893245.1). Lineage (NCBI taxonomy): Eukaryota > Metazoa > Echinodermata > Asteroidea > Velatida > Solasteridae > Crossaster > Crossaster papposus. Next base: position 1,907,986 of record JBAIAA010000443.1, read on the forward strand.
TACAACTTGGATTAACTCATTAATAAATCAATGTATCGTGGGACTAATTGATCATTTATGTGTTGGCTCTTAAATTTATTTTAACCCTAACCATCCCAAATCCTCCAAAATCCTCTTTGCAAATTGGAGGTTTTTGCAGGAATGCGGTCACGTGGGAGTTGATGCATCAGATGAATTTGCAGGATTGAGGCTACTTAGGAATTTATCCAAATGAGGATTTTGAAGAATTTAGGTTATTTTGTTTTTGTTAATGACTTCTCTATCATTTTATCAGTTCAATTGTCTATCCGTTAATGAATTGTCCACCAAGACATGAGTGGTTGATGTCAAGTCTATTTGCTACATCTAAGTAGTCCGCGTCGTCAGCCTCAAAGGCATCGATAAGACGATTTCGATCAACGTCCGAGACTCGTCTGTATCTCCCTCTTGCAGCCATTATTGGAAAATTGTAGGGGGCATAAAGTAAAGTCTAGCTATATTATGATGCGATCGTGGCGAATGCTGAGCAAAGAAAGATTGTTTTCTTCAACTTAGTGGTTCATAGGGCCTATAGCATTTATTTGGTAGTTTCAAAGACGAGACCATCTGGTTTAATTCCCAATAATGTTACTTTTGATAACACATATGGATTCCAATGCTTGACCAGGCATACAAATGCGTAGAAAATCGGCTGCACATTTAGCGAAATTGATTGTTGATAAATTAAAAGGAAAACATGATTGCGGGTGTGCATTCAAATTCGCGCTAAAATGAACTATCAATATACTAAATTCAGTGCACATTCGGGAAATCGTGCGCTGATTTCTTACGACTGGATGCACCATTATGCAAAAACGAATTATCTATTGTTAAATAGAAAACGGGAATGTGAACGTTCATACTATTTCGCACGAAAACGAATGCACCAGTTACAAATTTATGTGCACATTTTGCGATATCGTCCGGGAAAACCTATATTATTATTATTATTATAGGTTTTCCCGGACGATATCGCAAAATGTGCACATTCATTTGTAAAATATGTATTCAATTTCGCGCCAAATTTCAGAACGACGTATGTCCGAGTTTCATTTTCGCAAAAACGAGCATTCAATTTTATTTTGTTTAATTCAAATAAATGAATGTGCTTAGCGTTTCATTTAAACGGTTACAAACACGTGATTGGGCTTTCGGTTTGACGTATGCGTGGCCGATTATTAAGAGTGCACATTCGGGAAATCGTGTGATGATTTCTTACGACTGGATGCACCATTATGCAAAAACGAATTATCTGTTGTTAAATAGAAAACGGGAATGTGAACGTTCATACTATTTCGCACGAAAACGAATGCACCAGTTACAAATTTATGTTCACATTTTGCGATATCGTCCGGGAAAACCTATATTATTATTATTGAAAATTTCCATTAGTGTTGAAAATCAGAATTGTAGATTATTATTATACAACATTTACAAATCTAAAACTTTGTCGATGTCAGGTCAGTTGTCAAGAACTTTTACTGCTTCAAACAATACAAATGCACAACTGACAAATGGTATACTATCACTTTTGGAAAACATGAACAAAACAGGACTTCCCGTCTCGATCTTGTGCTGCATTGCGTCTTGCATTTCGAGCATCAACTTAAAGGTATGATACACCATTTGCAGATATCGAAAATATTTACTACCGAATTATTAAGAAATATCTTACTCATCTGAAAGTAAATAATGATTCTAGGCATCCAGCAAAATGATTGCGCTAGATATCCTGTAATTATTCTAAAAAAGCGCTCTTACACACAGCGATAATTACAGAAAAACAGTCAGATAGTGAAGGTGATAACAATTAACGAATAAACAAAAAGGTTTTGAGAGAGTTCTTGAACCCTTTAAGTGACTGTGCTGAGCGAGTTTCTTTAAGACTGTGTGCCTAGGACCTACGCTCACCTACCGAAGAACGCACTTTGGGAACCGTAAGCAGTGTGTTAATTATCTGAACTAGGTCGTCTGGGGGTGGTACACACCATCCAATGAGACTAGTAATATGAAGGGGCACTGCATGCTACGGAGGCATTTGTAAACTATGATAAGAATTTTGAAAATAATCCTGATGGTGGACCGGTAATAACCAGTGCAGTTGATGAAGAAGAGGTGTAACATGCTCATACCTTCCACATTTGTAGATTAACTTTAGCTGGTCACTCAATTTGACACCTTATAATTTGTTTGGGGGCGGGTATTTGAAAAACACTTACTTAGTACGACCGTTTTCCAAACCCCAACATAGGCTCTTCCTCTGACTCTATATCACCATTGCCAAACTGAATAAAGGAAGCCAAAACGGAGACGAAGCTGGGGTTTGGAAAACGGCCTACTTTCCAAGTTTTGACAGGACATGCAAGGGTGGTGAGATGTGCTACAAAAAAGAGCAAGTGATACTGAAGAAGTTCTATAAAACAAATTTAATACAGGTTTTCAAAATTTGTTGCCAATCCAAAATCGGAGTTACGAAAGTTCCCATTTAGGCGGTTACTCTCAAGCGCATTGTGCAACTCGCTTTTCTGCAGGAACTTACATGTATATATATACTTGGTCATTATTATTGTGTGGTCTTGTGTAAGGAAACGCCGCTTGATCCGAGGTAATGACGGGTATGGGTGCGTTGGCTCTTGCTTGTATATTGCCTCCCCCTATCGAGTACAAAATGTCCTCGTTTGGGCGGTACCTCCCGCTTGACGAGCAGTAGATTTTCCCCATGCTTCCACTACGTATGTGGGTTATTTTGTGGCTTTTGGGCGACCGCTGGTTGGACCTAAGTTATGGCAGATATTTCAACGGTTTCAAACCCACCGCTACTGTACATTTTCAGACTCAGGAATGTACCTATTATTTTAGGTGGTTTCTCTTCCTCGTTTATGCACCAAAGTCAATTCGCCTCCCATTTATCTTTCTTCTAATACAATTAGGTCAAGATTGAAGATTCACCCTTTCGTATGATTTATTAGGCAAAGATTTCACACCACCAGTTAAAGATTCACACCACCTTTAGGATTTCATTAACATAAAATAGATTCACACGAACGGTTCAATTGATAGATTGTTTAATATTTATTTAGTTTGCCATTCCTGAAATATTTCAACAAACTTTACATGATTGTGTGGCACTGTGAGGGGAATGGTAGTACATGTATAAATTATGATCTGTATGTACTTTGTGTCATTTAAATGTGTCATATCTCCCAAACCGTTCTACTTATAAAGCTCAAATCTAAAATAACAATAGGTTTTCCCGGCCACATTCATAACAAATTAACTCAATTTCATTAACACGCATTCAAATTCACGCCCTTCCTTCTAATATAGGTTTTTCACGGCCAATTTCATCACAAATTAATTCAAATTCATATAACAAGCATTCAAATTCACGCACCTTCCTTCTAATACAATCAAACTATAGGGTTTCTTTTTAGCAACTATTGCATTCAATTTCGTGTTTGTGCATTTTCGTTCTTTTTATTCAGGTTAGTTTTAGTCATTATAATTTATTGATAGGCATTAAAGACTACATTTCCACCATTCTTCATTTGAATTTCTGCTACATACAATTGATGAAATCAAATATTTGTTGCTAGGTTTTTTTTTCTTTTTCGTTTATAGGCAACGAATTTTAACTTCTTTGCGTTCAAATTAAACATAAGTGGTGGCTTGTTTATTCGAGGAAGCTGTATGGCAGTATACTGGCACTTTACTTTGGCGTGTCCGTGTTGTTTGCATTTCATGTACATGTACGTCATGTGTTTTGTTTTAATTGCAATATTGTTCCTTGTGCTTTGTTATCCTATGATTAAAATTAAAGCCTGTACCCTGTATGTAGAAGACTGTTCAGTAAAGTTTGAAAGGTTATGGTGATAAGTTTGAAATGAAAACCAAAAATTGTGCTACAGCGTTTTGATCGTTTGCACTGGTCTTTATGTTTTCTTCTTTCTGGTGATTTTCGGACTGTGTCAAATTAAAAACTAAACAAATGTTTTTAAGAAACAAAAGCTTAAATTTATCAGTGGGTCGTTATAAAATTAACCAAAACAAAATGATGTTCTTTTCATGTATATTTTTTTCAGAGGTGCTTTTCTTTTTCTGTTTTGTGTGTATATTTCTTCTAATCGTTTCTTTATATCTGAAGTTTATTTAATCTTCAATGTTTACTGACGTGCTAGGTATCTCGCCATGCACGTGTGGCTGTGGTTGTACCTTTTCACACACTTTTCAAGAGTTATTTGGCCGACATTTAGCTATACTGACTACGGGCAGCCATCGTTTCGTTCAAATTCGCACTACTTAAAGGTATATAACGCAGAATTAGTGTGAACATGAATCCTCCCAAAAATATATTCCTTTATATAGGTACATACGAAATCAAAAAGCACATACCATAGAAACGAATTTGAATGTGAACATTTGAAACGTGTTTGCCAATTGATGAAAATGAATGGCTGACCAGCTTCTTGCTGCTGCTGGTTTTTACGAAACTGAATGATCTTTGCGACCTCGTGAATTTGAATGATCTTATTTTGCCAGTGAATGCTTACTGCTGAAATTTAATTACTCCTTTTGACTGTTGAATGCTGATGCGACGGAGCATTCATTTTCAAATGAAATTGAATAAGCCGGGTATATTAAATAAATTGATTGAATTTATGTTTTAAATTCGCCGGGAAAACCTATACAATCAAACTAGGTTTTCTTTTTAGCTACTGTTGCATTACATTTTTTGTTTGTGCACACATGATCTCGTTCTTTTCATTCAGTTTAGTTTTAGTAATTCTAATTCATTTATAGGCATTCAAGACTACATTTTCACGATTCTTCAAATGAATTTCTACTACCTATCTACAATTGATGAAATCCAATTAAGACTTGTCGAAGCGCACATGAATTTGCTGCTAGTTTTTGTGTTCTTTTTCGTTTATGGGCAATGAATGTCAACTTCTTTGCGTTCAAATTTAACATAAGTTGTGGCTTGTTTTTTGGGGGAAGATTAAATAAACTTCAGATATAAAGAAAAAATATACAAATAAAAAATAAATAAAAAAAGCCTCTACATGAACATCTACATGAAAAACATCTACATGAACGAAATCATGTGTGCACAAACACGAAATTGAATGCAATAGTAGGTAACAAGAAACTCTATATTGATTGAATTAGAAGGAATGGTGTGAATTTGATTGCGTGTTAATGAAATTGAATTAATTTGTGATGAAATTGGCCGGGAAAACCTATAATATAGGTTTTCCCGGCCAATTTCTTCACAATTAATTCAATTAATTCAATTCAAGGCACGCCCTAGTTGGGGTTTCGGGGGCAATTTGAGTCAATGTCTGGTCCCATTTTGGTATAGATTTTCCCGGACGATATTGGAAAATGTGCACATTCATTTGTAAAAGATACATTCATTTTGGCGCTCATTTTGATAAAGACGTATATCTGGGTTTCATTTGTGCAAAAACGAGCATTCGGTTTCATTTTGTTTCATTCAAATAAATGAATGTGCATAACGTTTCATTTCAGCGATTACAAATGTGATTCGATTAGGCGTTCGGTTTGACGCATGCGTCGCCGATTATTAGGAATGTGCAATCTATTTCGCAGCAATGTCATCGTGTCACGGCCTGACTTGAATATTCCTTTTCATGTTGTTATCATTTAAATTCGCATATTCTGCATACAATACAGTTGTATTGTACATGCTGTGGGAGGTTTTACCAATGAAAGGGTCATGGACCAGACTATATAGGAGTCTAAATTTAATGTGACACCAACAAAACGTTTAAAACACCGGCTAGGCCATGTTTTATTGGCTATTTAAATATTCAATGTTTTGAAAGACTAGACCACATTGGGCCAATTTCGAGGAGCTTCCAAAAGTTGCTTAGTATTAAAATTCTTCTTTTTCAAAAACAGGGTTACTAACCCAACTGTTAGTTGATGTATATTGTTTGTGACTGATATTCGACAGGCTATTGCTTAGCATGAAAAGCACATGACGTTTTGGGTGGTAACCGGATTCAGGCTGAGCAAAACATGTTTGTTCTACGCAAATTGCTGTGCTTAGCAGCTCTATAAAAGTGGTCCCTTGTTCGGTTCCCCGTATATACACATGAATACATTCCAATGCTTGACGGACATGCATTTAAAAAAATGCTCAGCAGATCGGCTGCACATTTAGCGAAATCTATTGTTTATAAATTAAAAGAAACACAGGATTGCGGGTGTGCATTTAAATTCGCGCTAAATATAATTATCTATATTAAACTCAGTGCACATAGGGGCGAGGACAATTGTATGCGGTAAAACTTATATACAAATATTTGCAAGCCCAGCTGAAAAGCACCCCTTCAATAATTTCAAAGGAGACTAAGAAACAATAGTTGGGAAATTTAAATGTCAAGAAATTACCGGACGCAGATGATACTGGGCACAGATGAAAAACCTCGGCTGTATGAGTTTTCATATATACAATGGAACTAGGGTGTTAAATAGGCCTAATCACTCAAGCGTGATACAACGATATAGCCTGTATACACGTCCACCGCATCAACGAAGCATACCTAGCAGCGTTAGCGTGTGTACACGTCCACCGCGGGTATGCTAGTAACGCCAGGCGTGTATAGACGTCCACCGCAACGTGTGCTAGTAACCACAACAATCAAGAACACTTTTGCACGGTGCACACACGTCATCCGCTGGTTCAAACTGCCATGCCTGACGGGTTAACGCGTCATCCGTGGATAGTAAACGATTTTTTCCGGCCTTGCTTGTGGCATGCTTTATCAGTCATCCGTTTTGAATTTTGTGTACACGTTCTCCGGCGCGAACTGGTTTAAGGTTTCCCCGCAAACGAATTGGGGAGGAAAATAAAAACGGTCTCAATATATTTACCATTGTGTTTTTGTCAGATCGTTTATTGAACACAAATGAAAAGCGAAAGTGTTATCCAATGCCAGGTCTGTATAGGCCTATCGAATTAAGAGAATAACATAACAATAAAGCTACAATTCATTGTGTAGTATCACTATGTGTAGCCGTTTAACCGATTATTCGCGCAGACGATACTTTGTTTCTGAAGAGACGGATGGATGTCAGATGATTCGTAATTTGTTATTTAGCCGGAGTTGCAATACCGGCCATTATCGGGTGTCCAGTGTCGACACTGAAGGGGAAAACACCGTGAAAAAAGCTCTCAAATGACGGATTGAATTCAACGCAAACTCAAAAGTCCCATTCACGACACGAAAGAGGAATACTCCTACGTTTGACCTGTTGGCACAATAGAAGAGAGATGATACTAGTAAGGTTCCTAGGGGAATAACACATCAAGAAAATGGAAATTTTACAAAGGGAGAATATTGTAGAATCTTGAAATAAAAGTGCATCTCGGTTTGGGCAGCAATGTGCCCTGCAGAATTGTTTTTTTCGCTTTTGAATTGAACTGAGAAAAAAAGTGCAATGTTTTTGTAGCTTTATTTACATTAGGGAGGTGGGAAGAATTAGTCGGGTCGTTTTTAGTTCTTGTATTGGCTCATTGATTTTTTTAATTTTATAAAGGCCTATTGACCCACTATACCCAAATCGACTATGACAGTTTTCGCCTGGACATTCGAAATTCCACACTTACCGTCTCGGCCAATGATCCACCCAGTTTAGATTTACTTGTGGGATCCTACAACACAAAACTTGCAGCCCTTCTTGATTAACATGCCCCACTGCAATCAGTCAGAGCTGAGAAACTCAAACGTAAAAGGTTGGAGCGACGCTGGCGACGTACACAACTTACCGTTGACAGAGAACTATATAAGACACAGAGAAATAAGGTCGTAAGGTTGATTAATGAAGCCAAAGCCAACTACTATCAGAATCTCATCTGTGAGAGCAAGGGTGATTGTCACCAGATCTTTCGTGTGATCGATAAACTAGTGTGTCGTAAGGTACTACCTGCACACACCTCGCTGGTGGAGCTGGCACATCGCTTTGCCTGTTTCTTTCCTGTGAAGGTAGAGACCACATGCGCTGATCTTGAGCTGCTGCAGAAATGGTCTTGTTCCTGGTGAACAGGGATAATAGTTGTAAAGCGCTTTGATACACCCACATTGTGGGAGTCTAAAGCGCTATATAAAAAAACAAAAAAAACAAAAAAACAAAAAAAAACGAACATGACAAGATCCAGAACTTAAGACAGATTTGTGATGTTGGCAGAGTTAACTTTGCTGACGACTCGGTTCCTATTCTTCCGGATGGATGTGAACTTCGACTGGAAGGGGTCACATGTACCCAAGTGCAACAGCTAATGTGCAAATGCCCACCTAAGGTCTCCGATTTGGATCCGATACCAACCAAGCTTTTAAAGGGTTGCTTGCCGGAGATTGCGCCGGTGATTACATCGATCGTCAACTCTTCTATCACACAAGGAATTTTTCCTGAAGCGTTCAAGTTTTCCACCATCACACCTATACCAAAACTTCAAAATATGAAGTCTGACCAGGCAGATAATCTCAAGCATTACAGGCCTATCACCAACTTACCGTTTTGCTCCAAGATTCTCGAAAAGATAGTTGCACAGCAACTTAACGATCACATGACGAAGCTCAGAGCATGAAGATTTCCAGCACCTCTGAAAACCACAGAAGGTCATCGTCCTCAGCAGAGAGTGCCTCTTATCCGTTACAGTTTGGTGTTCCCCAGGGTTCTGTGCTGGGCCCACTCCTATTCAATGTGTATATACTACCACTGGGTGACATCATCCGACGTCATGGTCTCAGTTGTCACTTCTACGCCGATGACACTCGATTGTACATTTCTGCAAGGCCAACGTCCAATGATGTGCATGATCGAGTGTTAGAGATGGAGCCATGCTGTGATGATATCAGGTGCTGGATGTCGGCAAATTACTGTTAAGGAAGATTCCCAAAACTGTGGTTTCTATTGGAAACCACAATATCACTGCAGTCTCTGAGGTCAAGAGTTTGGGGGTGACATTTGACATGAACATGAACATACAATCCCACATTAGGAATGTTTCTCGTTCTGCTACGTACCACTTGTACAATATTAGTAAAATCAAGCGATATCTTGGGCAATCCGCCACAGAGCAGAATATTCATATGCTGGTTACTTCTCGTATTGATTATTGTAATGCTGTTCTAATTGGCCTCTCTGCCTCATCCATGGCTCCTTTGCAGAGAGTACAGAATGCTGCAGCCAGGTTGCTCACAGGTACCAAGAAATATGACCACATTACCCCAGCTCTCATGCAATTGCACTGGTTGCCAGTTAAGTACAGGGTTATCTTTAAAGTGTGTCTCTTGGTGTCTCCATGGATATGCTCCTAATTACTTGTGTGACATGCTAAGTATTAGAGTTCCAACTAGATTTACTCGCTCTGCGCAAGACACGTCTCGATTAATTTGTCCTAATGCCAGGCTGGTTTCCGCAGGTGAGAGAATGTTTTCTGTGGCTGGTCCCCGCCTGTGGAACCAGCTTGGAATTCCCCTTAGAGAGTTTACTAGTTTCGACAGTTTTAAATTAGGTTTTAAAACACATCTTTTTAAGCAAGCTTTTTTAAATCTATAGGTAATGGTTTTATTCCCCACTAGCTAATGGTTATTTTGTTTGTAGTAATGGGCTTAATGTAGTTTTTATGTATTAATCATCACGTTTACTTCTTAATTAAATTAATATCGACTTTTACTTGTACAGCGCCTAGGAGCATTTTATGTTTTTTTGGGCGCTATAAAAATGTTAATTATTATTATTATTATTATTATTATTACCCACCTTTTTGGCCATGTCCACGAGATCATGTTGACCATTTTGAACCAAATTAATTTTAGTTTGTCTTAAAAAAACTTAAAATAAGCAAAATAAACTTAAGCGAACTTAATACCTTAATGTCTCTACTGATTACGAATGCAGCCGTAAATGGGGATCTTAATGAACCTACCCTCCCCGAGTTTTGTCAAGCGCTCGAAGCCATCTCGACGTCGAATATTGAGGTCTGAAAAGTATAACTATGATGAATTTTTGACGTAACTTTTGGGGGGCATAATTAATCTTTGACGTACTTTTTTGTGGCCTTGGCGAATTTTTTGACGTATTGTTATTTAGGGATGGTGAATCTTTGCCGTAATTTTATTTGGCTGTGGTGAATCTTCGTCGAGTACAAGACAAGTTTTTCAACTCATGTGTTGAAAGACTGCATTACTGCAATCATCGCAATAATTTTCAAATATATTGCTCTCATTACGTAACGTCCATTTGAGAAACGTTGATGTTATGTGCTGTACTCATTTCTGCCGAGCAATTATTTTCTAGAGATGAATGACACCTCTCTTCAATTTCCGTAATGGTCGCATCTCTTCATTTCCTAAATAGGCAACCATTTTGGTCGGGAAATAAGACTGTAACCGATTAATCATGTCATTCGTGTCATGTCAAACGTTACGACCGACACTGCACCCTGCATGTAACTTGCCTTGGTACGATTAACGATTAAATTTAGGATAGTACCGTTAATGCTCTCATTAAGAAATCAGTAACTAGATGTTTATCTGGCGAAGAACCTTTTTCAAAAAAGGAGAATGTTATATCAATTTTCAACGATTTCCGTCCGGCAATCGTTGAAAAAACTATATTTTTAAGCACTGGCCCTCCCCCTACCCCTATACCCCAACCCATTTGTCTCTGTCACCACAACATTTGAACAGAGGTTAAAAGCCAAAATGTAAAGGGGTGGTCGATTATTTGTTTTACACTTGAACCTCGATCTGTATGAGTCCTGATGTTTTTAATACCTTTTCTCCAATATTTCAAACCCGACTTTAAGCGCATTTTGTGGTGACAGGTCACATTTATTAAATGTAGTTGGCTTTTCTTAAAGCAACCGCGGGAAATGTCACGGTCCGTAAACCAAACAAAAAAGCAAATAGTTTCCTTATTGTATCTAATTGGCTGAAGGAGCCAATTGTTTCTTTGAGTTAACATGTTTGAGCTCAATGTTTTATACCGAATTTCCAGATTTTCTGTGTAAGATTTACTATGATAATAAGGTAAACCTAAAAATGTTACTTGTAATTTTTTTTCTTCTCCTGAATTCCTAGACTAGTCTCCAGCCGGTACCTAGATCGTCCGACCAGCAAGTATGCAGTTGTCCGTGTTACGGAGTACCTCCCTTACAGCGTGGTCGGGTTTCCTTCTGGTAGTACTTCTAGCCGGGCGTGGCTGCGACACCCTCCCGCTCGCTCAAGACCCCCGCACTACAGATGTAGCGCAGGAGCTCGGCTCACTGGAGAAAGCCGTCGATACTGCACATGAATTAAGAGAAGCACACCCCTCTCTGGGACTGGTTGGAGTCCTGGACAGACGTTCGAGTGGCGGAGCGGTCGACTACGAGAAGCCTAAACGGTCGTGGGGAGCTCCAAGCCCCAGAGCGCTAGTGGAGCATCCGAGTTACGACGACCCGTACACCATTTACGACGACACGCACTGGGGTGACTTTCTGCCTGTGTCGTCTTCCTCCTCCTCCTCGGAGCCAGAGACTGGTTTCTTGGGTGACTACGACCCTCTCAGTGGGGGGACTTTTGTCGGGAAAATACTCGATCCCTCCATTGCCCACAACGTGTATGCCGGTATGCCCTCGGGCATTGAAAGCTCAAGTTCTGGCTCGAAGTGGACGGCTGTCCAACCTCAGGAAGGACGAGACTCCCAGAACGTTCGACAGCCTTCAGAAAACGACGTCTTGAAACCAGATCTGGGGTTGATGGCATCGAACACGGACCAGAGCTTTCTGAAACCTCAACCAGAGGCCGAGGGCCGTCTAACTTCAGAGGAGTCTAATGAGACTGACACCCAAAATGACCTCGACCACGACTCCAGAAATCATCAGGAGGATTCGCCCGTGAGCAACGCGCTGTCCGCGGTGCTTTCCGCGGACGGAGGTGCAGTTTCTACACAAGGTGGTGGCACAGGGAAGTCTTTTTCTGAAGTTTCTCCAAGCGCAGCAGGAAAGCTAAGCTCAGGGCCCAACGAGATCCGCGCGGAATCTGCATTGGCTGCAGCGGAAGGAGGCGCTATTTCAGACATGGTTGCCGTTGAAAAAGTTAGCAAAATACCTGTTCCAAAGTCTTGAAACATAACTGCCTGTATAGAAAAAGAAAAAAACACCTTAATATCTAAACAGATTCACGTAAATGTATTACCTCAAGACACGGCAGCATGGCGGCTCAGACCTTTTAGATTTTTTTCCGCGGTTTGTTCTACTCCTCATTGGACCATGACGCGCGTTCCAAATCCGCACATGCTTCTTCTTCGCTATATAATAACAATATAGCCTTAATGACCGCTAGCCAAATTCGAGTCCGTGGTGGATTGTATAGGTAAAACTAGACACATTCCGTTTGCAGCTATCCAAAAACCGAACACATGTCCAAAGGAGTTTAGAGCATGAATAAAGAATATCTTTTGGTAGTTTTTTGAAAGTTGCAAAAGATATTATGTCCCTTTAAAACAACTAGTATAGTGTAACCTCCTTTTTTGTTTTTAGATCGCAGGTGCCCTACGTCCTGGGACCAGCAAAGACAGGATTCCCAACGGCATCACAGAAGATGACGTCATTGATGACTTGCTGGATTGGCTCTACGTCTTCACGGATCGGATTGTGGACCGCAAAGAAAGAAACTCCCAATACAAAAACGATGCTCTTGTCTAAACTAAACCGGGCCACATGTACACTGTAAAACAATTACCGTAAAATTTACCGTCAAACGTCGTGCAGCGAGATGCCAGGTTTCGACAGTACGATGTAGGGTCGGACCGTATTCGACTTTAGACTGATGAACCATATTTGTTTACGGTGACAAGTCTGTAAATGTTGCCCCTTTACACATTTTTCACCGTAACAATACGGTTTATCGGTATATACAACTACGGTCCGACCGTAAAAAAATACGGTCGAATCTTGGCATCTTGCTGCACGACTTTATACCGTAAATTTTACGGATGTTTTTTTACAGTGTGGGCTATCACAATTTCTGGTCTTCTTTTTCAAGTTTTAGTTGTTTTTCTATTGGAATCGTAGCCTAAATACCGTCCCACCAAAGCCTGGATTCCCCAATCTGCGACCGAAGTCAGAGCATGAAACTGTGGTTTCACTAATTTGGCCTTACGCACTAATGACTATTAATATGAATGTAGGTGACGTGTGAAGAATACTTTTATGGTGACAAATGGAATGTTTTATTCCACGAGGCACAACCACGTGGTAGCTGTGTTCATCAGCTTGCATAATTTGATTGTTCTTGAGGAATTTTGAGTAATATAGGTTTCCCCGGACGATATCGCAAAATGTGCACATAAATTTGTAACTGGTGCATTCGTTTTCGTGCGAAATATAGGTTTTCCCGGACGATATCGCAAAATGTGCACATACATTTGTAACTGGTGCATTCGTTTTCGTGCGAAATAGTATGAACGTTCACATTCCCGTTTTCTATTTAACAATTGATAATTCGTTTTGCATAATGATGCATCCAGTCGTAAGAAATCAGCACACGTTTTCCCGAATGTGCACTGAATTTAGTATATTAATAGTTCATTTTAGCGCAAATTTGAATGCACACCCGCAATCATGTTTTCCTTTTAATTTATCAACAATCAATTTCGCTAAATGTGCAGCCGATTTTCTACGCATTTGTATGCCTGGTCAAGCATTGGAATCCATATGTGTTATCAAAAGTAACATATGGAGAATTAAACCAGGTGGTCTCGTCTTTGAAACTACCAAATAAATGCTATAGGCCCTATGAACCACTAAGTTGAAGAAAACAATCTTTCTTTGCTCAGCATTTGCCACGATCGCATCATATAGCTAGATATTACTTTATGCCCCCTAAAATTTTCCAGTAATGGCTGCAAGATGGAGATACAGACGAGTCTCGGACGTTGATCGAAATCGTAAATTATAACAAATGAAAAAAAAAATTCAATTCAGGCCGTGACACAACGATAAATCGATTTGCTGCGAAATAGATTGCACACTCTTAATAATCGGCCACGCATACGTCAAACCGAAAGCCCAATCACGTGTTTGTAATCGTTTATATGAAACGCTAAGCACATTCATTTATTTGAATTAAACAAAATAAAATTGAATGCTCGTTTTTGCGAAAATGAAACTCGGACATACGTCGTTCTGAAATTTAGCGCGAAATTGAATACATATTTTACAAATGAATGTGCACATTTTGCGATATCGTCCGGGAAAAACCTATATTAAGAACAACTAAGTATAATCATAATTGGTTTTTTTGGGGGGCCGATATTTCAAATACTATTGTATCTTGTATATATCTATTACAATTATCGACACTGTGATTTCAGATGTGACAATAATAATTCACTTTAAAAAAATAATTCACCCATAAAAACAATGTTGAAAACCACTTTAAGGTATAGAGTCTAGTTTTTATTCTTTGGAAAAATAACATTTATCGCAAACAATTGGTTGCATTTATTGGCGATGACGAACTATTGTTAAAACCAGGTTGTTCATAATAATAATTAATTGTTGTTACAACGATAAACTTCGATTGATAAACCAAGCTTGACTCTGTCTATCAGATAAATATTGATACAAAAATGTATAATGTAACGTAAAACTAGTCTTGCCAAAGGTAAAATAAGGGAATAAAAAAAATAAAAACAAGTTATGTGGTGCGAACTAATGACTCAACTCAACGAGCCCTTCACCGACTCCATAGGACTCCATACTAACCCGTGTACCGGTTCGCAACTTATTTTCTAGCAGTTGGGTTGTGCGTGAATGTATATTCAAGTGAAAGAACAATGGTGGCAACTCAACTACATCAAAGAACTGTAATGAACGGCTGTTCTCAACCAACTCACCAATAGCCTAGTTGGTAGAGAGATGAGCTATTGATCGAAAGGTCTGTGGTTCGAATTTGGCTATCGTTAACATTATTAACCATAGAGCAAGGCTGAAGGGGAAAATGGGCAGGTTACCTAAGTGCCTTGAAAAATATAACAAGAACCGCTACACGAGATAATTTATAGTGACTTTCGAATCTACAGGATTCTTGGGTTTCCGGCCTTCCACACCCCCCTCATTATGCTCTTTTCTTACATAGGCCTATACGATGTTTGTCAGAGTAGACAAATCTTGATGTACCTTAGCAATTCACACTCAAAAATTTAAGGTCAATCGAATTCTACGTTTTGTCAAGACGCCGTCAAGATGTGGTACGGCAGTAGTGCGATAGTGCCACTGCCACGACAGTGTTACAAATTATTACGATGAAGTTACGACATCGTTAAGATTTGTCAGGGCGTACTATGAAATGCCAAGATTGTAATACGACGTCACTACGGCGTCAGTACGATTTCGCAAGACGCCGGTACGACGTTAGTACGATTTAACAAGACGCCTGTACGATTTAATAATCACATGACGAAAAAGGCGCAATGGGAGAATTTTTGGATGTTGTGGTTGTCGTCATGATTCTTCGATCCATCCTTTTGCGCGTTTTGCTCAAGTTCGGCAGCGTGTGTGTTATAACTTTTCCTACGATGGAAACAAACAAACAAACAAACAATGACAATCAACAAGAGTCACGTGATACAAAATACGTTCTTGGTGGCGTTTTGGTGGCGTCTTGTTCAAGTCGTGCTATATAGACGATGTCCTCTGACGTCACGTGTTTACATCTGTATTCAAATGTGCCCGGCAATAAGCGCACACATCGTGTTTTGCATAAAATGTGGTTGAGGAGTGACGCCACAAGTCAGACCAACTTTGAATTGTGTGACCTGTGATGTTGCCTCTTAACCAAATGTATGTAAAAACGATTCGTGCGCATATTGACGGGTACATTTGAGTAAACAGAGGGCACATAGTCTATAGGTTGCAGTACCATCGGAGTGGCATCGAATCAGCAACGTAGGTGTCGGGGCCACTACGAATAAGTACGAATGAGTACGATTGAACAAGACGCCGTCACGACATACCACGGAAACGTCACGACAACGTTACGACTTTCTGCGGTGGACCATGATTTTTTCCGACCACTACGGTAGAGCAAGATTTATTTGGATTTGTTTCTTCCATAAAGTCATGGGAATTACCCCCTCCATCCCCTCCCCCCCTACCACCCCTTACCAAATTGTACAGAAACTGAACGATGCTGCGATAATTAAGCTTCGATTTGATGAGTGACCCAAACACCTTGGAGAGTATTGGATGTTTTACCTGAACTTAAGAAGATATAGGAGTATTTAAAAGTGAAATCTATATAACCGGAAGATAACTAGCACCGACCCTGACTAAAACTGACTTTCATTTTCTTTCAATAGTGGGCGCCCCACACAAACAGTGGTCGAAAAGAATATTATAACCTTTACAAATGTGCTAATAATTTAGTTATAGGGCTGCACTACACTAATCGAAGTGATAATTTCTACTAATCGAAGTGATAAGTGTACCCACAACTGGTTGTTGTTTTTTGAAAAGGAGACCGTTAGGCTTTCAAAAAGGTGGGATTGTGTACAAATAGCCGAGGATCAACTCCTTGGTTTGGGGGTTTCCATCTGAGGGCAGACTTGTTAAAATTACAGTTTAAAATGGGTTCTATTTGCCTGAGAAAGTGGTGGGATTGAAGGCTATAGGAGGTATCATTTTTCGGGAGCTGAATAATATAAGACATTTAATTGTCCTAACCACACCACAAAAATGGAAAGGAATTGAAGAGATGTAGGACACGATATTAATTCATTTTTGTTCCGCAAACTTCAGTGATATTAATTAGTTTTACACTGTTTTCAATGGATCTTGAATTATACGCAATCTTAGGGCGGAATATTGCCTATGCGGGCCAAATAACGATTTGCAAGCCCTCCGATTCTTTGCTATTGGATCAGTTTGTGTGTCGTCAACTTCATACTTGTGCACAGAACTGCCAGCGTGTACTACTGTGAATTTGGTACACAATTTGGTGTCTGGAAGGGTTCTATTTTGCAATGGAGCGTAGGCATCATTGTCAAGATGGCGATGGGCTACATGGGCTATACTTGTATGGGTGATCATTATTTAAAAACACAATTGGAAAACGATTCCTATACGCTCCATTGCAAGTAAAATTACTATAAAGTAACGGAGTAAAAGCTCGACTGGACCTACATGCAATGAGTTGACGGAGCAACAACAATATATTAGTGTCCTTGTTAAAACTACGGAATAATCATGACGCGAGGGGGTCTCGAAACGCCCATTTATGATAATTACCCCTGTCCGCCACCCTAAGAAACAATCTACGCGGGCGGGATCGCCGAGACCCAAGAAGATTCCTAGGGAAGTCGGTATTGAGTTCACCAAGTCGTGGAGCTATTGCCCCATTTTGAAGGTGAGTTCATATAAATCTGATTCCTGAATGCTTGATCAACACCAGTAACTGTTTTCTCCAACGCGAAATGTGTTTAAAGCTGTTTGTAAGGCTAACCTTGTACTATTTTCTTTATCCCAAGAAAAATATAATTTTGCCAATTTTAATTAAAACGCAAAGCCCTTACAATTTGTTTTCTCAGAAAATTCTAAATTTTGCCAATTTTATTATTCAAGGTTGTCCCTTACTTTTGTTTTCTTTTTTTTCCCTAGGAAAAAAATGTTTTGGCCAATTTTAATTAAAACGCAAGGCTAACCCTTTACAATATTTTCATTGTATTTATTATTGTTTTCTTTTGCAGAATATCAAATTTCGGGCAATTGTTATTAATTTATCTGGCACCTGTAACCTGTCAATTTATTAATGAAGCAAATCATTCAAACTGCTGCTCAGACTGATGGATCACAACACGAAAGAAACAATGGAGACGTCTTTATTCGAATAGCTGCGCACTGTCGTTGAGTCAAACTTCAAAGAAGGTGACATCTTTTACTTTGAAACGAGTTTGGCAACTATATCCAAACAAATATTTGTTACGCCTGGAATGCTGTCTTTTTGAAGGAAAACACCTTAATTTCCAAAGATGTGTCTCAAAGACACACGTTTGAAAACTTTCGTTAGTAGTTTGTTTGTAATCCGCGAACGGTTGCTATCGGCGGAATGAGAATATGGCCGCATCCGAAACTCTTGTCTAGGGCTGTACCGGTATTGTCAAGATGTGCGCCCATTATAACTACGTGGGGATGACAATAGCCATAGTCGTAGCTCTAGAAGCCCGTTTTGACGCAATTGAAAAACGACTCAAAGACAAATATTTTAAATTAAAATCAAGATCTTAGAATACTGTTTTCTCGAAATGTACAGCTATCTCAGATATACTGTATATCACGTTAAGCACGCATCTTAAAATTTTGAGCACTCTCTACCTTTAAACTGGCCGGGAAAATGTACCGAAATGACAATGGTACGCAATTTGAATAATACATTTCAAAGTTTTGCTTCCGTGTTTTGTACTTAATTAATTTGTTTGTTCAACGTATCGCTTTTCCAACAATATGCAGGGCCAATTTCATGGAGCTACAGCTTTGCACACAAATCTTGCTCAGTCAAAATAGGTTACCAGCCAAAACCCAAGTTCAAGTTTCAAGTTTCAAGTTTCTTCACACATAATATTCCAATGTTGGCAAAAAACAACCATTACAGATAACCACACAATATAAAACCAAACAGTTCAAATTTAACTGAGTGGAAGAAAATATATATAAAATTTAGGAAAAAGAAGAAACCGGAGCTTTTATTCCTTTCTCTATCTCCCTCCTTTTCCCCCTAACCCCAAACACGTGACTATGGGCAACATACAAGGACTACAACAAACAATTACTCTTGCAGGAGATGAGGCCAAAATAATAATAAAAAAATTAATACATTATTTATCATCATTGAGCAAATCAAGTTTTAAGAGAACAAGACTACTTGACATCATCCGTCAGACTGTTCCAAAATTTGATTCCACGTTGAATTCCATATTGAGGTAATAAATGAGATAATAAATTATTCATTTGCCTGTGATTTTCATGCTAAGCAAAAACTATCTTTGTCACAAGCTAATCAGACCGTCCAGTCACAAACAATTTACATCACCAGAAAAATTTGGTTTGAAACCCTATTTTGCTAAGGAAGATTGTTTATGCTAAGCTGTTTGTGCCTAGGAGCTCCATGAAATTGGCCCCTGTTCTCATTTTCCTCTGCTAAGAGTAAGACACAAAACAAAACCGAATCCATCAGACGCAGAACACAATTATTTATTTAGAAAATGTTGTCCCGCCCAAAATTGTAAGATCTATCGCCACTGTTATACGACTGTCAAACAATCTTTAATGTTCACCATACAGTTGTGAAAATTGCCACAAATACGTTGTTATAGCAACCCATCGCCTTTGTCCCTTCTCTCCCAATTATGCGTTACCATGGTATAATCGTGAATATCTCAACCCACACGATCATGCTGTTGATGTTCACATGTGTTTCTTTCGAGAAGACACGACCACGTCATTATGTGGACCTCCGTTCTTAATTGCTTGTTAGCATAACCGTTGGCAGTCGTGCCAGTGGCGGCGAAGCGGTAACACATAGGCTGATAATAATATTCCTCTAGCTTTTGCTCGTCAGATAGTGATGCATCATTGCAGCGTGTAAGGGTTGAGCTCGCCAGCCCAGGCTATGTGTACTCTGACGTCATTCGATCTATAGGGGATTTTTAACCGCCACGACCGAGCGTGAATAATTAGCATCTTGTGTGCGCCGCCCGTAATTGTCCCCCGTCACAAGCACGTCACCGCTGAATATTATATCAACTGCGACGATTTGTGCAGTATTGCAGAGTGCTATTATTTGTTTGTGTGACTGTCGACAGATAATCTGAGTTGGAATTAACAAAAATCAAACGGAACATATCTAGAAGGTGAGTTTATTATTCTGTTTTCATTTTCTTCTCTGTGTTATTGTTTTTAGCTGTTAACAAATCTTCAGAGATTGTTGATGAAGATGATTTTTCTGGCTCGGCTAAAGATTTGTCGATGGGGAAAAATGGTAATTGTGTTCTGCAACGGCAAATGTCAAAGAATCACAGTATTAATCGGTTACACCCATTTTGGAGAAACAAATCTGACAAAATGTAGGCCTATCTCTGATCTGTTTGTAAAATCTGTCTATATAAATATTTACTCTATTGATTTGGACCGTCGTGAAAATTAGTGATGTAAGTCGCTTATCTCTGTTCTAGCTGTCTGTATATGCCACCATCTTGTACGATGGCCGCCATTTTGTTCGTCTTTACCAGATGTCGCGACAACGAGACCGAAGCAAATGCTAACAGTATAATCCAAAGATTCGGCTTGACTACATTATTGTTCGAAATAACATAACGTCGATGTGCCAATATTACTCTAAAGAAAGGCTTTATTTTTGTTAATCGACTTTTTTTCAACAGACCATTAATCGTGGAAATGAAGTTAAACAAATAGTTAACAATCTTCTCGTCAATTGAAAACCCGTTACTACACAGTATAGTCTCTCGTTGAGTCTCTCGTTTTCATAGAGCAAACAAATATCCATGCACGGATAAAGCATTATCACTTGACACAAAACAGAAAGGTGCCATGAAAGCACGAATCCCAGACTCCATTATGAAATGTGGATTTGTACTGTGCATGCCTAATTGAAGATAATTAGAAGAGAGACCGGTCACGAGGGATAGTTTAACCAATAATAGAGAAAAAGGGTCTAATTTTCATAGGAGTGAGATTATCATATTATACCGTGCGTCCTGGAAGAAGTGAAAACCAAGTCCCAAATGGCAACAAGTAATGTTGTTGGGTTTATAAATGGGAAAGGTATTTATACATTGCAATGTAATATCTTAAACTGAGCTTTATACTGCACTGCTGGAAATTAATGTTTCGTGACGTAATAATGTGCCGAACGGCATTTTGAGTGACACGAAAACAATGTCACATTGCAACGCAACTGATACAAGGCATCCTTTGTACCCTTCATCGCTTCCAGGCTCCATAACCCCGCTTCACTATTGGATTATCTCAGTCTCCTGACGATGGGCAGATGATACTGTCCGAAACGTTCGAGTTCCTCCGGTTCTTTTCAGAACCACACGTCTGACTAAAGAGTATTACCGTGGTGTTGCCGCACATTTATTTTTCGC
The DNA here is from genome assembly GCA_037893245.1 of Crossaster papposus. Lineage (NCBI taxonomy): Eukaryota > Metazoa > Echinodermata > Asteroidea > Velatida > Solasteridae > Crossaster > Crossaster papposus. The sequence continues at coordinate 1,929,190 of JBAIAA010000443.1, forward strand.
CATGCAAACCTTCAAATCTCATTAAATATGAACTGTTGAATTTTAAGACTAGTGGAATTATAGTTTCCAATACACTATTATGAGTTTGATAAAGTGGTGTCGTCGTTCAAAGTGTCGTCAGGCTCAAGGAACGGGAGGACCCAAACTTGCAGAATTCGGGGAGGTGGCCGGGGTGGCCCCTGCCAGCTTTTTTTATATTATATTAATATTTCTTTTTCAATCATGTTTTACAAATTCGTAGATTTTACTAAATTTTATAAAAGTAATACTCATGAGAGATAGGGGTGCAGGAGCAACGGCCCCCGTTGACTTCCTGGTTATACATCTTTGATCAAGCATATCCCCGTAGTTCATGTTCACTAACCGGCCCATCGAGAATATTATTATGTATAATGCTGTTGACGCAACTCTCGTCAATTATGGAAGTCAATCTGAGCAGCTTGCACAGGATTTCCAGCGTCATATGAAGCAAGAAATAAGACTGAGGGACCCCCCCCCCTTTTTTTTTGTGGCGGTTATTGTGTTTGCGGAATGGTTTCTCAGGAATTGTTTTTATGTTTTTATTGGGGGTGGGGTGGGGGGGGGGGGGGGGGGGGGGGGGGCGTTAGGCAACAATAGTCTAGTGAGTGTATATGTATGGGGGGACTAGAGGGAGTCCCTCGGACTCATATTGTGCGGGGTATTTCCAGCGTTTTCGTCTAGGGTGGACACAGACGAATTATTCCCAATCAATAATGTTATATTGATTTTCGATATTTATGCAAACAGTTTCTGCTTTTCTGTATAAACACTTGTATTTGATATGCGATTTTGAAAGTAACGGCCAAAAGGAGTTACTTTTTCTCGTTATATAAACATACTTATATGAAAATTCCGTGCAAATAGTGAATATACTAGTTAAGATTGTCCCGGAAATTGTCACCAGCTCAGCAGTATTGTGATATTTCCGTGGAAATCAGTGGACTCTTCTGAAAACCCCATGTCGCCGGTTTTAATTCCTCACTCACCGGATTATACGCATTACTGCACAGCAGCCTTTGTGCAGCTTTGACACAAGGGGTGTTTTACGGCGTAGTATAGCTGACAACGGCATTCTGGACGGATTTTATTCAAAAAACTTACATGCATTAACAATCGATCTATTACACTAAACTCCATGCTGTAAATTTGAAGAAAACAACAAGAAGGTATTAATGCCCAAATATGCGTCTCTCAGAGACAAAATCTGGGAAATTTAGTGAGTACATGTACATATACATCGCGTAAGCTGCTATCGCGGAGCGAGAACATGTCCTAAATGCTGATTTTGGGCGCAATTGATAAACTAAGAACGTTTTTAATTGAAATAAAATTTCAGAATATTGTTTTCTCGGAATAGGCCCACAACATTCACAAAGCTAAAAACGTCGCCAGGTTAGATGCCAAGCACCTCAAGTATACCCAGCACGATATGTGGCAGGGGGGTACCCCCCTCTTATCCCTATACTTTATATATACGCACTCAACACTATTGTAACCTAACCCATCCCCCCTTGAAACCTAAAAGGAATTCCTGAGATTCCGGGAACACAATGGTAAACACAAAAGAGGGGGGTTTTCTCTGCCACATATCGTGCTTCATATGACTTACACTGTAAAACACAAAACAAAGTCTGTGCCCGATACAATGCCTTTAAAAGATTAGGTAATTTGTCATTTGTGCATTGTTTTCGCTTGAGGTCATATGAAGCACGATATGTGGCAGAGAAAACCCCCCCTCTTTTGTGTTTACCATTGTGTTCCCGGAATCTCAGGAATTCCTTTTAGGTTTCAAGGGGGGATGGGTTAGGTTAAAATAGTGTTGAGTGCGTATAAAGTATAGGAATAAGAGGGGGGGTACCCCCCCTGCCACATATCGTGCTGGGTATAGTGTAAGTAAAAAAGGAGTATTTAGTGTTTTCCTCTGTGACACTGAAAAGTTCAATATCTTGTTATCGTCAGGCACGTCAAACCCACATTGTTTTTTGCTCCGTGAGAACGGTGTCAATATGCCGCGGCGGTAACCGTTATAGCAGATTTATTCAAGAGGTTGTCAGTTGACTTTTTAGATCAGGTTATCGTGTCATCCATTTGCCAATCGTTGGCAAGAGGGGTTGTGATGGAATTGTGATAAGAGGCTGTTACATGCATTAAGGGTTCAATACTGATGTCCTAACTAGAATCAAAAAAATACCCCAACGTAAACATAACTAATTTTGTAGAGATGAGTAACATTAGGAAGGGACATGGTGTGAGCCAGTAACAGGATGTGATTTCAACCAAATATTTAACAATTCACACCAATGATCCAAATTGACATTCTTAGTCCAAATTCACATTCACTGGATTCACATCAACTTTACCCAGGATGTTAATTTGGACTGAGGATCATTTGGATGTGAATTTGGAAATCTGTTGTTGAAATCACATCCTGCTATACTGGCCATTTCCGCTTTGAATGCAAAATCACATCATGCCCGTTCCTAAAGTGTAAATCTCTCGGCGCATTCATTGATGAAAACAGAACAAAACACACCTCAAAGAGGGCTACTTTAAATTCAGTTTCAGATTTTAACGTTTGCTTGCTATCTATTATCTATTTGTACCAAGTATGTTAACGAATATAGGTCTACTCTTACTCAAAAACTGGAGGCTTAACATATTTGGAATTACTGTCAATGTTATTCGTTAACAAGATAAGGTATTGGCTCAACCTTCTCCTGCAGAGCTCACCATTCTCGACTTCGACATCAGAATCAACGATCATCCTCTGGAGCAGATTATTTGATTGCCCACCTGCGTTGTTTGTCATGTTTGACCGGGGCTGGCGGGATTGGATTGTGTATATATATTTTTTTAAATGTGCATGTATACGCGGAATTTGTCAGAATTGTATTATGTCCAGTGTAAGTATGCGTAAATGTTGGAGCCAGACAGGATGTTCTTTATACCCGAATGTTCGTTATTACGATGTTCAGTGTATTCTCATTGGTTTTAATTCAAAATTTAAAACAATTGTATTCGTTTTATTGGCTTCTTATTATCCTGTTAAACAATATTCTGAAACTTTCGGTTTCATGAATAAATAAACTGTAAATCTTGCTAGCATTTGAGTTTGCATGAGAAGCAAAACTAGCAGTACACTATACAACATGATACAGACGGCAAATACTGTTCCAGAGATGAGCAGTGCATGTGAGCAAATTTAAACATAATGCTGTGTCCAAATCAAATGGCCACGACCGGTAATAGCGTGAGTCTATGGGAAGTGGCTGCAGCCGCTAACCATGACATGGCTTCCATAGGTGCGGGTGTTATTTGCGGCCCCAAGTGATTCGTTCACGACCTGTCTGACTTCCCGACTTGCTCTATAGCTTGCTCTATAGCAACTACTAAACTTCGTCTGGGTTCCTGTCGTTTTTTCTGTCATCAGTGACCACGATGAATCTCTCGCTCGTCGTCTCAATATTGAGCAGCGCACTCTTTCTGGTCTGCGGAGCCTACCCCTTCAGCTCATCAGACCGACTGGCCCTGCGCAGCTACCTTCGGGATGCGTTGCTAGGTGACGTCGGGGACGCCATGGTTGGCCCGGCAACCAGGCAGGAGAGCGCCGCCAACAACAAGCTCATCATTCCGCCCAACACCTTTGTGTCTGGTAACAAATAATTGATCGTAGTCTTTCGTTGTTTTCAAGTAGCGTTTAATTTACGTTCTGTACGCGGGGAGGTTTTCGCAATTTTACGTCGGTCAGATTTTGTTCAACTGAGTCAATCACACGTTATTTTCAATACGATCACAACTCAATCACAAGTCGAAGCAAATCCAGCGGCATAGGTTCTTTGGGGAGGGGGGGGGGGGACCAGGGGTGCACCACAATTTTCAAAGGGCACTGTCAGTAACTCATGTATCATTTGCGTGGAATTGAATATGTCATATATGGGGGGGAGGCTCCCAGGGGCACCGACCTACAAGGGGACATGCCCTTTTGCCCCCTATAATTACGCTACTGAGTAAATCACAAATTATTCAATCACCAGTCAATTACATGACAATTGTACGTCAATCACAAGTACATCGCAAGTCAATCACAAGTTAATCCCGTATATCAATCAAAAGTTAATCGCAATTCAATTATGAGCTAATCACAAGACAACCACACGAGGATCACAAGGCGATCACAAGTCGATCAAAATTCAATAACAAATTAATTAAATTTCAAGTTAATCAAGTATCGATCACAAATCGATCAAATGTCGATTACAAATTTATCAAAATGTTGTTAGTCCTGTTACTACTTGTGATTGTCTTGTGATTGACTCAAGTAACAGTTGACTTAAAATGTTGAAGTTTAATTTGTTTTCCAAACCAGGAGGGACAGGAGAAGGCAAGCAGCACCTTGGATCAGACGGGAAGATCCCTAACAAACAGGTGGCTATACCAGAGGTCCACGCTGGCTACTCGACACCTCCCAACCCCTGCCCCAAGACGATGGAGGAGAAAGGTAAGAGGCCCTAAAACCACTGAATAATATCTCATCTTCGTGAAGTTTCTATCTCTCATCCGCTTGCACAACAAAGCAGCCAAATTGACAGTTCTGACAGAAATGGCGTCACGTAGCTCCGATTGGCTGGCGCACGGGTTGCATAAAATGTCCATGCATGTATAATTATCAAACGTTCGTATGTCCGGGTTCTAATCCCCTGGTGTCTTTTTGGTTTGAACGCACGTTTATTTTAAGAGATTTATCTTGCCGTTGTTAAAGTATTCAGCGCAATCGTTTAATTTACCAGATGGGACTGTCCGCGAGGTACAGATTAGCATCTTCGTATAGCTTGCTGTTCTCGGCAGCAAGGCTTAGGGTTCCGCATTCCCCCCCTAGTAAGTTGTTTGATGCTTAACCCTGTGGGTTATAAATGAATAGGGACGGAGATGTGGTGGGCCTGAAAACCCGAAAATGTTGAAGAGTCCCAAATGGGAGTCGCGAATGGGTCTTATTGAGTCCAACTCCTAAATGCTTGGTCAACACCACATAACCTTTTTTTTCTGGTCCTGTATCCCATTATTTTGTCCTGACGAAGAATACAGACGTGTTTTGTTTTAGTTTTGTTTTCATATCAACATCTTTAACCTAGGAAGGGCTTTATATTGAAAACGACAAGGTTTTATTTAAAAAATAAAGCCAATAAGCCATTTGCGCGTGACCCCGAGTTAAATTTGAATAACATCTGGTAAACTGGCTTGCTCACACAGCTTGGCATAGTTAAACATAGTCGAATTCTCCAGACCAAAGACACTGTTGTTATATCACGCGATTCGGGGCAAGCCTTACTATGCTAGCAACCCCCAGCTCCGGAATGGTCTGGTGCCATTCTCACCCATTGTGAACAACGTATTGGTACTGAACGTCTGTTACGTAACTATGCAAGAGCTTGCCCCGAATCATGTGATATGGCAACAGTGTCTTTGGTCTGGAGAATTTAAAGTTCAACGGTGCCAATTAGCTGTGTGAGCAAGTCGGTGTACCAGATGTTATTTAAAATTAACTTTGGGTCACGCGCAAATGGCTTATTCATCAAGCGACGTTTAACATTGTAACTAGGATGCTTAGGCCTACAATACTGCATGGCGCAATTTTCATACACTGAGCTTCTACTTTAACACGTTAGGTTTTCAACATTCTTCTGTAGATTTTGAGTTTGTTTTATTGTTGGAAGTTACGTTTAATGATTCTATATCTCTGTCTTGTTTTGCAGACAAGGAGAGTGTCATGTCTGTCGTCCACCCTCGGCTAAAGTGTTTCTGTGAGAATGGATGGAAGGACGATGAAGCGGAAACTCCGGACTGCACCGAATGTAAGAATGTGTTAACCAGTTCGCGCCGGGATTATTTTAACATCATCGAGCCGAGGGGGGGGGGGGGGGGGGGGGGGGGGGGGGTATTTTTAACGAAACTCGACCCGAAGCGTGTTCAGGCCGATAGTGCCGGTAAGCATACCCACGCATTTCCGGCCTTGCTCGCTGCTGACAGACATTTCCGAACTTGAACTTGGCGTGTTTATGCGTGATCTGTTTTGAATTTGGGGAAAACTTTGCGCTAATATACGTCATCCGGCGCGAACTGGTTTTAAAGTTTAGGTGATGGATCAAGGTGTGTTTTTTTTGCTTAAATTTTCAATACGAAGTCAACGCAAGCAAATTTTAAAGGCCTTAATTTTTGAACATATTTTGCCAATATTAAAAAAGACGCTCTGGATTCATGTTTTTAAAAGGGCAAATTGGTAAGACAAGGCAAATTCGGTGATCATCCGGAGCGTTGAAAGCGGATCCGAATCACGTTTTAACTGATCCTGCTTGCAAAGTGCATGGGTTCGCAAGTTCCAAGATGGCGACATGCGCGACAAAATAAGCTTTGATGGCAATTTTTCGCTCGTTATCTCCATGAAGTTGGGCCCAGATATGACGGGATCATAGTTCTGAATTCACAAGGCATGAATGAGTAAAAAAAACGTGGTCGACAGAAAAAGAGAAAAACAACCGATTAGTTGAAGTGGATTGATGATTTAATTTGTCTGTTCCATAGCTGAGAAGTGCTGCTTATCTACCATGTCTAACACGGCCGCCTTTGTGAAACAGTACCAGGAGACTGGCGAGGCCCAGGAGCAGCAGTACATGCCGTTCAAACGGGTAAGAAGACGGCCGAGGGGAGGGTAACAAACACGGTCGTGTACACTGCAAAAAACCGCGGTGTAGTACATTTATAACACCATGTACACGTTTTTCATTGATGTTCCTGTACCGATACTATACTGGGGTTAAAGGTATTATACAAAACTACTGAATTATTCTGAAATACCTTACTTGACTGTGAATAACAGTATCAAGCATCCTGTGAAATCACAGCATCGGGTGTGTTGTGGTTTTTAAGAAAATTAGAATTTTGTATCTATTTTCAACGATTACCGGCCGGTAATCGTTGAAAATACCTGACTATTTTAAAACACCGCCCTAATTTAATAAACTGAGTTCGCCCACTTAAATGTTATTGGCAATACTGTTTCACATCCGTTGCACATTCAAAATGCTGTGAACTAAACCAACGCATGCACATAATTTTCAAGGAATACAACATTTGGAGCAGCCTGATGCTCAATATGTAGCATGTTTTTCTGTCAGTCTGTTTGTCTGTTTGGTTGATTTAGGATGCATGGTATGTATATTTGACAACTATCATTGCATCATCACATTACATCTCCGGTAGAATCCATACAGCATGATCTCTAGGTGGTACAACTGAAACTGACCGTTGGAATGTTTCTGTCCTGTCTCATCCATTTTCGTCTGTTTCATGACTTGGTAGATGTAGGCCTATGAATTGAGGGAAAAATTGTTAAATTATTGTTGAAGAATGTACAGTTACCAACCACAGGCGTATTATACGCTTCTATACCATGAGGCAGTTTTAGAAGGATCAAACTGCATATGAATAAGTAACGATGGCTGATTTAGTGCCAAGCAACAATGAACTCATTGTTAGTCCACCATTATTATTATTTTTTGTTAGATGTTCATAGTGCTAGCAGCAGTATGCTTTATTTAATAATCGAAGCATAGTACATGCGCATTGCATGATTCAGGGAAAATAGTTTTTTCCCCATCTAAACATACTAGACGATCCTAAACGATCCTTACTATGGTGATATAAGTCGGTGGTATAGGTTTTCCGGCTATTTTAATATATTTTTCATTCAAGATCACCAACTATCACAATCAATTTGATCCTAGAAAAAAAATCGCACGCTTTTACCAAACCAAATTTAGTCATTTACAGTTCAATTTATAAAATTTGATTTCAGATTTGTCATACAGTTCAAATTCGTCTAAAGTTGTGGGAAGGCGGCGATCGAATTCGTCTGATGCCAATCTATTTCAGACTTTATGCTATATTAGTCTGGTGTGTCATTTAGTCAAGCATATAATGACGAATATTCACGAGCCAATTTTTTTTTAAGAATGCATGACCAAACGTTAAAACCGAATTATTTAAATTACTAAATTGGTTTGGTAAAAGCGTGTGGATTTTTTCTCGGACGAAATTGAATGTGAGAATTAGTGAGTTTGAATAAATTTTATTTTTAAATATTTGGGAAAACCTGTAGTTAGTCAGTAAGATATAATTAGGCTTGCCTTCTCTGGGACAAGCAATAGTATATCAAGGAGGATGTTAGAGTTTAGATTTACCGGCTACTTTGTCTGATTCGTTTTGCTCAGAATCAGTACATTCAGGGCGAAAAGAGAGGTCAACTTGTGGCCAAGAAGTCTCCCGAGACCATAGCCAAACGAGTGAGTCCTGAACTATTGGATTTGCTGCGGAGGGCTTTGTCAATTTTAAAACTGTAAAAATTGATTTTAATTTGCCGGTCTGTCTAGTTCTGCTCGTCTGTTCTTGCCTATTGTCTTGTAGCCATGTTTCTTTCTTGCATGCACTTTTAATTGTTAATGCTATTCTACGTCCACCGGGATAAAACATTATTTATTTCTAGGTCACAGTGGTTTAAAACCGTATATGACCCAGACACGACAAATGTTCTCGTATGAACAGGAAATATACCAACACAAACAAATTCAAAAGCGTTATTTACCATCAAAACATACTTAAAATTCTTCTGTACCTGTTTCTTTTTCCAACTGATGCAAATTTCAGCATTCCGGAGCTTGTTTCGCTGTATATGACTAGCGCCCTCTGTCGACCAATATTCTACAGCGTTACTACCGTATTATTCGAGTACGTCGACACTCCGAGTGTTGACTTCGTTCATTAACGGTGATACCTTTAATATCAGTGTTTTGATTAATTCTTTACGAATTTGAGCCATCAGCTTCCAAATTGTTCTTAAATTTTAAGGAATTTTAAGGAATTAACCAGAAACAAGAATCTTCGAACAGGAATGTGCGGCATACCCTGTGTATGCCGCACATTTATTATTTTAATATTTACTTGGCTATTTTTACGAATAAAAAAGGCTGTGAATCACTGAACACTGTTGAAGAATGTCATCCCTACATCTGCTATTTTACGATTGTTCACACAGTTTTCTTTATGAATAAAGAAACCCTGAGAGCTCTGCTGTGGAAATTCCGTTGTCATCAGCTTCTTGTCACAGAGCATTAATTAGTTTACAAACAAAACATAGGCTAATATCTAAAACTTTCCTAGAGTTATTTCATGCACCCAATTAAACTCTTCAGAATCGTTTTTGTGTGTGATATAAACCATGTGGTCAGGTATACGGGGAAAAATTATTAACGAAAATAATTCGGGTGAAATGTCTGGGTCTTAAACACACTTCGGACAAACCCCTATGGGTGTTTGTCCGAAGTGATTTTCTACGTTTGATTGGTTTGATCAGTAAATGACTTTTGCTTGTTCATGTCTCTTTATTTGCTTGATCTTTTCTCAGTGTTTGTGTCCTTTTCAAAGTGAACAAAGAAATTGACGGGGCGGGACTCGAACCTGCGACCTCCGGAATACCGGACCAGCTGGCGGTCTCCCAAATTGTCAGTATCTTTGTTCGAGGGCGCTAGTCAGAAGACATAAACACCATAATTTTGTGTGGACAGAGATCACGCCCACTTTTACGATACAATCTGGGAAGCGACATTGGGGAGATCACTCAATGAGGATACGACTTTTGATTTTATAATACACAAAAAAAACACAAGGAAAACTGACTAAGTAAATTTGTAAAGTAAAGTGAACCAAGAAATTGACAAGGCGGGAATCTGCTGACTGTTTTTGGGTAATGCATATGCCTGGCTTTAAACTTTACTTTCGCATGATTACAGCCGCCTAATTTTGCACAGCTTAAACTCAAGATTGTTGGCATTAAAAAAACACCACAGCTTTAAAGAACTAAACAGCGCCCTCTGTGTACATTTAGGATAATGCTATTTTTATTTTATCGTTCTTATCTTTATTTCAGAGCCTGGGAGTCAGACGATCTGGAACAAAGGTGGGTGGTTAAATTAATTATGAAACACATTGTGTATGAAACAAAATAGTTGATTACAGATAGTTGATCGATATAGATCAACATGTCTGTATCTAATACCCCATACTTGTGAACTCGAGTATACTTTGAAGCATTTCGTTCGTACTCACGAACAACGTCCGAGGGTGCTGGTGACTGCTGATCTCCTTCGTAATCTATTATTGGGAAGAATACCGCGTTATGGGTACACCCCTGTAAATAGGTAAAACAAAATCCGTCCGCCAACCTCATTAATAAAAGTTATACACTCAAAATGTTCTATATATAGTGTTCTGAAAGCCATGGAATTAGGTAATTGAAGAAACATCGCACTGCACCTCTAGCCCAGACCAGGGACTTCCAATTCTGAGTATTTTGGATGCAATCGGGTCCGAAAGTGGTGCTAATTTAGCCATGTTGTGGAGGTACCCTTTTTCAAAATGGCTATATTTACAGTTTGAGAAACATCATTCGTTTTAGGGGTGTTCTTGTTTTGGTGAAAATATCTCAAAAAGTCAATGGTCAACCCACCAAAAATGTAAAGGCAAATGAAAGATGAGATGTTGATCCTCATTAATTAGAGCCTAAACATCTTTTAAACAGAATTATAAAGTATGGGCATTTATCACCGATGCCTATGGGCATTGTGGGTACAGGGGTGCCCCCTTATAGAAATCAACATACATTCAATGCGTATGCGTCGTGACCCTGCGTCATGGGACAAAAAAGTCGCATATCAAATAGATGCCCCAGAACCATTGCTAGCACGAATCAGGCGATGAGTCTCAGCAAAATGTGAAGCCCTAACATTGTATCTCTTTGCTAGCCAGCAAAAGTCAAAAAATCTAATCAGGTTTTGTTTCTCCGTTTTATAGCGTTTCAATCCTTACCTTGACAACCAACCGTTCATCGATGGCGTCGTTGCTAAGAAGGCGCCCGGTCTTTCCGGTTTCCCCGCCATGTAGGAGGCTTGACCTCGGTGTCAAGGGTCACAGATGACATCCGGCCACGTGGATTTTAATGTCAGGTTTTGTCGCCAACTGCATTGCACTACTTAATTTCGGGAAAAAAGGAAAGAATGGTGCATTCTGACGCCACTTTTTTATCATATATTCTCTATGACACTAGGAAAGCGCATGATTTGATTTTGCATTCAAAGCGAACATGGTCCTTAGCAGGGTGTGATTTCAACAAAATATTACAATCCTCAGTCCAAATTCACATTCTGGGTTAAGTCGTTAAGATTTAAATTCACATCCACTAAATTCATATCCACTTAACACAGGATGTGAATTTTGACTAATGATATGAATTTGTGAGCATTTGAATTTTGTGTGTGTGTGAAATCACGTCCTGCTAAGGACCGTGTCCATTTTGCATGCAAAATTACATCATGCCCTTTCCTAGTGTCAAGGTCAGTCATTGCAAAAAAATAATGGCGTGAATCTAGGACCATGCTAAAACTGAACAACATTTGTATTTTATTCTAAAAACATGTTGAAAATACACTTGACTCTCCGTATAGGCTACGTACACAACCGAAGAAGTGGTGTCAAGATACTACATTATTTCCTAGAACAATTTACACAGCAGAAATGACATTTATATTCACATGAATACACGGCGACACGAAACGGGTGATGAATAATGTATTATGTTGAATGTGACCCGCTCTATTAAAAATTAACAATTGTCATCTTGACATGCGAGATTATCGGCTAATTTCGTTATTTTAAAATCGAAAATTGACAAAATCAAATTCATCCATAATTTTCTTCAAAAAATATGTCTAAAGATTCTGCTCTGCGTAAGTTGAGAAAATGTTAGGAAAAGTAAACGTTTTTAACTGTATAATGTATAGAGTCAACAGTGGAAATGTGAGTATAGGCTTAATAAATATTCATATTTTGTTTGGTAGAGCGGGTCACATTAGGATCAGACAGTATGTTTAGTCTGAAGTTGTTTGAATAAAAGTAATTGCGCGTTGTGTTTTGGTGATTTGTTTGCTTAACTAATATAAATAACTATACATTATCAACTTCCGGAAATAAAATATACCAAAGTTACAGCGAGTGCTTTACCACGCTGAACCTCTCACTGAATTTGCATAAAACATGGTATAACATTCCCGTCATCTGATTGGTGGATTGTTGATCACGTGCATTGAATTATTCGTTCCATCGCACGGCAGGCATGGTTCTATTCAACGGTGAATATAACTTCCATTTGGTGACAGACGGAATGGTCCATTTCACCTCATGAAATTATTCTTACCACTCACAAACATTCATTATTTGTATAATATTGAACGACTGCTCAAGTTATAAAGATATATATTTACCATCTGTCAATTTTAAAAAAGGGAAATAATAATGTATGTTTGTTGTACTATTTGTTGCACCATGAGTTGTTTTTTAAAGGTATAACGTCCGGCGTTATAGCTATACTCGCCATTTAACGTGAATATCGGCGATGGGCGTATAAATGTTGTAAATGGAGATTAGCACTTTACAATGAACTGTTAACATTAATTACATATTAGTTATTACATTTAGCATATAAAACACAGTAACTGTTTTAGTAAGCACATAAATATACTGCACATTACGCAGCACTTATTTAAATTTGTTCGGTTTGTCTGTGCACACAACGCATATAATTTGGGCTCATTTTAAACAAAACATATCTCATTTTGCTGGTGTTGGTTTATATAAATATTAATGTTTATTAGTGCAATAGTAAGAACAATTTCCTGTTCGAATGCTTCATTTTAGTCTGGGAAGCCGAGTGGAATGAAACATTCCACCCATCACGAATGTGAAGTATTCTTTATTCGTTTTACAACGCTTGATAAATCCCGTCATCTCATTGGTCATTGGGAAACTGGAGCATCGGAGCCATCTGTGAGCACAGCCAATGGAAGTTATATTTAGTGTACAAAGTGTACGGATTGGTGTATATTATGCCACCAAAATATATGTTTATGAATGAAATTATATAAGAATAATTTCCTAAAGTGGCAGATGGGGTGTTTTCACCCTACAATGTGTTCACACATATTTTAACACAAGGAAAGGGCATAATGTGATTTTGCATTTAAAGCGGAAACAGTTCTTACTAAGAATTTCTTAGCAGGATGTGATTTCAACAACAAAATGTCAAAATCACATCTAAATGCTCCAAATTCACATCCTCAGTCCAAATTCACATCCTGGGTTAATCCGTTAAGATTCAAATTCACATCCACTGAATTCACATTCACTTAAGCCAGAATGTGAGTTATGACCGAGGATGTGAATTTGGAGTATTAAGATGTGATTTTGGAGCATTTAGATGTGATTTCAAAATCACATTCTGCTTTAAATGCCAAATCACATCATACCCTTTCTTATCCGCCAAGCCGAGTGCAATGAAACATTTCACCTGTCACTGTTAGAAATATTTCTTTCTAATGCACGAATGTAAAAACGTCCAGTATTCTTTTCCATAATTGGCTTCGTCTTCGGCATCGCCTCCGACTTCCGATTTACTGAGAAGCAAACAGAAAATAATGTAAGCAAATGAAAATATTCAAACTTTTAGATTCATATCAACCGATTGAATGTTTCTGAAGCACAACAGGCCCCAGAATGTGGCTGGAGTTCCTGCCGTTAGGAGCCTAACATCGCCTTAAGCCAAAGAGGAAGACGAAGCCAGGAATTCGAAAAGGCCCCAAGAATGCAAAACATCAGAGCCATCATAGCGCCACAACTTCTGTGGCCGTGCATGCGCAATGGAATTTCTACATGTCTTTACTGTGAAATAAAAGTTCAATGTTGGCAGGATAATTGCGTTGGTGGTGCACTTCAGACGAATATTCAATGGCACACGACCGAAGACCCACCAATCAGATGCAGCGATTTAGGCAGGCGTTGTAAAACTAAAATCTATATAATTTTAGCAAACGAACGCATCAAATACCGTTGGTAAACAAACTCGATAGAGAAATTGCTTTTTAGAAGTCTAAGTCCGAGTTTCGAATCATTTGCTTGGTTGCAACTTTGTCAGTTTTTGAAACTCAAACGCTGCCGTTAACAAAACGACCCCTTTTGGACACGGCTGTTGCATTGCATGTTAATGTTCGAAGAGTTTTATGTATATAATTGTGTATAAACAAATATAATTGCAGAAAATATCCGTTGGTTGTATTCTATTTTTAGTCGAGTGCTTTAAATGGTAATGGAAGTCTCCTGATACCTGAAGTAGTAAGATACAGTGTTGACTTACTGCATGCGATAAACTTTATCAATTCTGAGTAGCAACATTTTCATTCATATAAATATAATTAAAGGAAACATGCAGTGTAACATTTTCATTACGCAATTTTTGTTTTAAATTAATAGATTTATGTGTATTAAATGTGAATAAAAAGCAAAACTTGTTCTAGTGTACGTTTAGTGTGGTAATTTGCTGTCCAAAAATTGACCCCCCCCTTTTTTAAATTTCGCGGCCACTCAAAATGAGTGACTTAACCCGAGGCAGAACCCGGACAAATTCTCGATAGTCGGTACGCGACGTCTAGGTACGAGACAGATTCGCGTAGCCATGGTCGCACACAGTCATTGTTGTGTGTGTACGTATACCCACGGCAATCGAATTTTACATGGACGATTCTTCCTCGTTTTTTGGTGAATCCGACGAAAACAGTACTGATTCGTCTGATTCAAATCACAGTATTTCTTATTCAGACACGGACCCGAGCGAGGATAAAGATGGGGTCCCTCTAGGCACTCTATAGTTGGAAGCACGACCGCTCAAAATGATCGCTGCAGAGGGCCGAAAATTACTAGGCCCGGGCCACTTCGCTCTGGTAAGCTTTACTTTGGCTGTCCAAATCCTCCGATATTTAGGATCAGCTGGAAACAAATAGAGGCTTACTATCCTTAGTAGTTTTGCTACACCTAGTCGGCATGACCGAAAACTGTTGTATTTTTACCCTGATTCAGAATGAAAAACCATGTAAAGACGAACACTTGTTGCAAAGCGCGCAGTCAGTATACGATAGGCCGGGTAGCAGCGCGGCGAGTCTCTGCCTCGATTTTCGTCATATCCCCCGCGAGGTTTTATGTTAATGAGGCTTCCCTTGGAGTGGTTTGACTAACATTTTCAAAAATTATTTCCCCCCATTTATCACAGAAAATAAACACAACCACACTGTCACACGAGTTCCAATTTTATTTCCACTTCTCTTTCCTTTACCCCACTTTAAAATGAAACCGCCCTATATTAACCAATCAATGACGTATAAAGTTCACGCCGAACACCAGTTAACGAGAAACACGCCATCCAGAGCGTTGCGTCACACCTTATTGTTATAGCCGGCCATGGGTTTTGTTTAACACGCCCTTATACGCAAATTAGAGAACCGTTTAAGAAACAAAAGATCGAATGTTATGTGGGAAATGAGGTGTATGTGTGAGAGGGAAAACGATATTCGATAGCAGAGAGAGAGGACGTGAATTTGATTGCAGATTGAGGGTATGCTTGACCAATATGAACTCGGAACCTTAGAAAACTGAAGGTTAATTTATTGGTCAGACGATCGGTCTCGATCTCGACCATTTGGCCAAATTCAGGGCCAAATCAGCAGGCGACAGTGAAACATTTCTGTCCCGATCAAAGCAACCCTCAGCCAAGCAAGACCGTCGCAACAAAATCCGTAAGTGTTAACTGCATTATTAATAAAACCTCAGTAATTCAAAATATACCGGGTTTAAACTTTGAGAAATACCGATTATTGTGATTAGTATGAATATTTATTGTAATGGTTACCAAGTCTAAGAGTGCATTTATTATCCATTTATCGAAGTGTTAAATTGCTGATTGTTTTATCAGTATGACCAGAAACGTTGAAGGTTTTGGATTATGTTTTGTATTTTTAGATGGCCACGGGGTTTTGGTGTATTTTACACTACCATGATGGTCACGCCATTCTGGCCACTTGTCTCAAGCGACTTTGAATGCGGCCAGCACTGCCCGAACGAGCTGATGAGTCTTTGCACAGCATGCACTGGTCCGAGTGTCGGGATCGTATTTAAATAACCTGGTGATGGACAAACGCCCAAGCAAGGACTTTGAAAGAAAGCTACAGTAGGCCCCTGTCGATAATAACTTTTGGGGTTGTACGCGCACCCAAATTGTTTTGATTTTTTGAGGATTTCGGAGGGTTGAGATTGATTAAATAAATATTTGAAATACATTTGAAACTGAAGCATAAAGTGTAGTGACAACTTTAATATTAGATTTAATTAAAGAATTGGCTATTGCTATTGTAACAGCCACAACAAATAATTAGTTCATAAGTAAGTAATTCACATTGGCAAAGAAGCCTGTGAGTCGAATGTTGATTCTCTCCTAATTTGTGTACATAGTATAAATATTATAATAAGTAAGATTACACACGGTGTCTTTGTTTCCTTTCATTCTTGTTTGTGGTTGTGGTAATTTGTTTTATTGAACCGGGCTCACCACCTAGCAAGACAAAAAAATGATAAGCCAATAGAAACATTATTGAAATCGGAGTTTGGTGGTGACAAATGGGGGCTTGTCCGGGAAATTTAAAAAAAAAAACATATTACTAGCATTTGTGTAAAAACGCAAATCTTTGAGGTGAAACAATAGACATTCCCAATACATGTATGATGAATGAACAGATACTTTGAAGCATGTCAAGCTTATTAATTATTTTTGGAGTTCTTTTCCTTGTTATTAAGTCTTTACAGGTTGAGGATTGTTGTCGTCTGGACAGAGCTGCAAGTGTCACCTGCAAAGATTTATTTGGTGAGTTAATACTGGTCAATGCATACTGTGTAGAAATGGATGTAGAGTATATGCGACACATTGCTGAAGCGTGTAACTTATCGGGGCAGGAACTCATTGACTTTGTGCGCGACGAGCGTAGAGAAAAGGAAAGGCAAGATCGCGATGAAAGAGCTTACCAACTAGAAATACGTAGACACGATCGAGAGATTCTAGAGTTACAGTTAAACTTAGAAACCAAGAAACACGAGATCGCCGCTGAAGAGTCGATGGCAAACCTTTCCATGAACACTCCGATTTCGCGTACCCGTGCTAGAGCCCCAAACTTCCACCATTCGACGAGACTAGGGATGATTTAGACGCGTACCTCCAACGCTTTGAAAGATACGCGATAAGTCAATGCTGGGATAAGTTGGAATGGGCAATAAACCTCAGTGCACTCCTCAAAGGCAAAGCGCTTGATGTTTACTCTAGATTAGCTGCTGGTGACGCTAACACATATGATACGCTTAAGGAAGCGCTACTGAAACGGTTTCATTTGACTGCGATAGGCTTCCAAAAGAAATTTCGTTCAGTTAAACCCGAAGAAGGAGAAACAGCACCGCAGTTTGTCTCGCGACTCGATAACATATTTACTCGCTGGGTCGATATGGATAAGGCCGATAAAACCTACGACGGCATAAAAGATCTGCTATTGCGAGAACAGTTCCTAAATAGTTGCAATGAAGAGCTGCGACTTTTCCTAACCGAACGCAAACCGCGAAATACAACCGAAATGTCTAGGCTAGCGGAGCAATATTCTGATGCGCATGGATTTTTGGGCGTACCAACTGGCGCAAAACGAATCAATCGGACACCCTTTGACAAAAGGCCTGACAGCAAACCGCCTCAAAGGTCCTATTATAATGATTCCAAACCAGCACATCAGAGCGGTCAATACCAACGCGTAATGCACTCGCAAAGCACGCAGCCTCGCTATCAACGACCCACAGACACTCGTACGTGCTACTTATGCCATAAAACAGGCCACATTGCGCGAAATTGCAGAAGTAAACCACAAAATGTTGCGCATTCTGCAGCGAGCATCATAGCTTCTGCGTTAACCAATTTTGCAAGCATTAATGACGCCGAGCAAATGCAACATTTCGCACCCAATACGTCCCAGGACCATGCTGGCACATCCCAACATCATGTTCCAGGCCAATTTCAGAACGAGGCTCAAGAGTTCGAAAAAGTTGCGTGCATGATGGCACCACATATGCTCAATAACTGCTGCTCACAAAACGGCGTAGTTAATTTGAAATGCGGGCATAGACTGCCAGTAATGAGCGCAGCTTGTGGGGACAAAAACCCAACAGGCATGCCCGTAACCGAAGGACTAATCAATGGTAGCCGCGTCAAAGTCCTACGCGACACTGGTTGTAGTGGCGTGGTAGTCAAACAAGATCTGATATTGCAAACGCAAATGACAGGCGAAGAAAGACACTATGTCCTTGTTGATCGCACAGTTCGGAAGGCACCCCTAGCCAAAATACACATAAACACTCCATACTACACCGGTGAATGTCTAGCTCTCTGCTTACGTGATCCAATATACGATGTAGTTATCGGAAATATTAATGGAGTTAGGGCCCCAGACGATCCAAATCCGAATTGGTTAGAGTCGATAGAAACACACTTGATTTCTAAACCGCGGTCTGGTACTGACGCGATCTTGGCAAACGCGATAGAAACTCGAGCTCAGAAGATTCGTCGCGAAAAGCCAGTCAAGAAACTACTAGTTCCTGATCAGATACCAGAGATAGATAGTACTCAGATTAAGGCAGAACAACAGTCTGACCTATCCCTTGAGAAAATCCGTAAACTAGCGAATAACAAACTGGAAAAACAAACACGAAACGGAGCACGAAGTTTATTTTTTTGGGCAGATGGCATATTGTATCGTGAATTTACAGCACCTGGTTACAATTGTGGACAAACATGCAATCAACTAGTTGTTCCCTCAAAATTCCGAGTACATGTAATAAGAACAGCACATGAAACGATCCTGGGTGGACACCAGGGTACGAAGAAAACTCTAGATCGCATTCTAACTAGTTTCTTCTGGCCAGGAATCCAGGCTGATGTCACCAGATTCTGTCGCTCCTGCGACATTTGTCAGCGAACTGTTCACAAAGGAACAGTCCCAAAAGTCCCTCTTGGAAAGATGCCCCTGATAGATATTCCGTTCCAAAGAGTAGCTGTAGATCTGGTCGGTCCAATTCATCCAATCTCTGAAAAAGGCAATCGATACATCCTCACTTTAGTCGACTATGCAACCCGGTACCCAGAGGCCATCCCACTACGAAACATAGACACAATTTCAGTCGCTGAAGCACTCGTCGATATTTTTACACGCGTAGGGATACCCCGTGAAATTCTCACAGATCAAGGTACTCAATTTACGTCAGACCTTATGCACGAGATAAGTCGTTTACTATCAATCCGACAACTTACAACAACGCCTTACCATCCGGCATGTAACGGACTTGTCGAACGTTTCAACGGAACACTTAAACAAATGTTGAAACGGCTATGTTCTGAGCGCCCCCGCGATTGGGACCGTTACATAGGACCCCTTCTCTTTGCATACCGCGACGCGCGGAACGAAAGCAACGGATTTTCCCCGTTTGAATTACTCTACGGGCGCACTGTCCGCGGCCCAATGGCCATACTGAAAGAACTGTGGACAGGTGATAAGTATGAAAACGAAGAAGTACGAACGACCTATCAATACGTAGTCGATTTACGCAATCGCATAGAAGAAACGTGCAAAATAGCCCAAGACGCACTTAGCAACTCATCTAAACGATACAAACGCCTGTATGATCGCAAAGCAAAAGTTCGTAGTTTCAAAACAGACGATCTAGTCTTGCTCCTACTCCCTATTGACCGCAATAAGCTCTTACTACAATGGAAAGGACCCTTTCGCGTTGTTGAACCCATAGGTCCAGTTGATGTGCGTATCGACCTAAATGGGAAAACGAAAGTGTTCCACGCCAACATGCTAAAGCGTTACATTCCGCGCCGCACCGATACTACTAAAACCGACGCCGAACCATCATCATCGTGTGATGTTTTGCAAAAGGTTTGTATCTCTGTAATTGAGTGCGAGCCAGAGATATCGGAGAACGAATCACTAGAAACTCGCTTTGATAATGAAGTTGTTCTTGAACTTCCTCCATTGGAAGCAAAAGAAACGGCCGATGACGTCAGAATAAACGAAACGTTGTCTCCAGAACAGAACCAACAGATCAAGCGGTTGATTGGTAATTTTCGTGACGTGCTAACCGATCTTCCCGGTTTGACGACACTAGGGAGTCATGACATCAAAGTCACAACTGAACAATCGATCCGCAGCAAACCATATCCATTGCCATACTCGTTGGTCGATACCGTCAATCAAGAAATCGATAGCATGATTAAAATGAATATCATCGAAACATCAGAGTCGCCATACGCGTCACCTATTGTGCTTGTCAAAAAACCTGATGGTACAAATAGATTCTGTATAGATTTCAGAAAGCTCAACAGAATAACGGTTTTTGACGCAGAACCCATCCCAAACCAGGAACAAATATTCTCTCGGCTATCCAAAGACCACTACTTTACCAAGTTGGATCTAACAAAAGGATATTGGCAAGTACCCATGAATTCCGAAGCGAAAGCCAAAACTGCTTTTATTAGCCCAAGCGGACTCTACCAATTTAAGACAATGCCTTTCGGCCTCATCAACGCGCCTGCTACATTTAGTCGTGTCATGAGGAAACTGACAAAGGATATGCAGCACGTAGACAACTATATCGATGATATTTTAGTGCACACGCAATCATGGGAAACGCATATCCAAACACTGACGCAACTGTTTTTGAGATTAAGGAAAGCAGGACTTACTGCGAAACCAAGCAAATGCTTAATTGGCATGGATAACATTGAGTACTTAGGCCACATCGTCGGTAAAAGCCAGCTATCTCCACAGCAGAACAAAATAGCCAAAATTCAGAGTGCGCAGAGACCAATCACTAAAAAGCAACTGCGTTCGTTCCTCGGATTATCCGGTTACTACCGCCGATTTATCCCAAACTATGCCGCTATAGCCGCTCCCCTGACAGACAAAACTAGAAATAGCGAACCAAACAAGATTAATTGGAGCGAAAACCAGCAGCTTGCTTTTGACAAACTCAAACACAGTCTCGCAACTTCACCAATCTTGATGCTGCCAGATTTAGACAAAGTTTTCATTTTGCGCACTGATGCGTCAGACCAAGGTGTTGGTGCAGTTCTGCTGCAGGATCACAGCGAAATATCCTTCCCAGTTGCATATGCGAGTAGAAAATTGACGAAGCAAGAACGAGTATATTCGTGTATCGAAAGGGAATGCCTAGCTCTCGTGTGGGGCGTACACAAGTTTCAAAACTACCTATACGGCAAGGAATTCATAGTCGAAACGGACCATCAGCCACTGGCTTACTTGCAAAAAGCAAAAGTTGCAAATGCTCGCCTGATGCGATGGGCACTTGGCCTACAGCCCTACCGAATGCGTATCATAGCAATCAAAGGCTCGGATAACGTAGGCGCTGATTTCCTAAGTAGAAATGTAGAAGAAACTTAGAATATGTGAAACATTTTCTCCAAAACGGGGAGTGAATTGTCACACGAGTTCCAATTTTATTTCCACTTCTCTTTCCTTTACCCCACTTTAAAATGAAACCGCCCTATATTAACCAATCAATGACGTATAAAGTTCACGCCGAACACCAGTTAACGAGAAACACGCCATCCAGAGCGTTGCGTCACACCTTATTGTTATAGCCGGCCATGGGTTTTGTTTAACACGCCCTTATACGCAAATTAGAGAACCGTTTAAGAAACAAAAGATCGAATGTTATGTGGGAAATGAGGTGTATGTGTGAGAGGGAAAACGATATTCGATAGCAGAGAGAGAGGACGTGAATTTGATTGCAGATTGAGGGTATGCTTGACCAATATGAACTCGGAACCTTAGAAAACTGAAGGTTAATTTATTGGTCAGACGATCGGTCTCGATCTCGACCATTTGGCCAAATTCAGGGCCAAATCAGCAGGCGACAGTGAAACATTTCTGTCCCGATCAAAGCAACCCTCAGCCAAGCAAGACCGTCGCAACAAAATCCGTAAGTGTTAACTGCATTATTAATAAAACCTCAGTAATTCAAAATATACCGGGTTTAAACTTTGAGAAATACCGATTATTGTGATTAGTATGAATATTTATTGTAATGGTTACCAAGTCTAAGAGTGCATTTATTATCCATTTATCGAAGTGTTAAATTGCTGATTGTTTTATCAGTATGACCAGAAACGTTGAAGGTTTTGGATTATGTTTTGTATTTTTAGATGGCCACGGGGTTTTGGTGTATTTTACACTACCATGATGGTCACGCCATTCTGGCCACTTGTCTCAAGCGACTTTGAATGCGGCCAGCACTGCCCGAACGAGCTGATGAGTCTTTGCACAGCATGCACTGGTCCGAGTGTCGGGATCGTATTTAAATAACCTGGTGATGGACAAACGCCCAAGCAAGGACTTTGAAAGAAAGCTACAGTAGGCCCCTGTCGATAATAACTTTTGGGGTTGTACGCGCACCCAAATTGTTTTGATTTTTTGAGGATTTCGGAGGGTTGAGATTGATTAAATAAATATTTGAAATACATTTGAAACTGAAGCATAAAGTGTAGTGACAACTTTAATATTAGATTTAATTAAAGAATTGGCTATTGCTATTGTAACAGCCACAACAAATAATTAGTTCATAAGTAAGTAATTCACATTGGCAAAGAAGCCTGTGAGTCGAATGTTGATTCTCTCCTAATTTGTGTACATAGTATAAATATTATAATAAGTAAGATTACACACGGTGTCTTTGTTTCCTTTCATTCTTGTTTGTGGTTGTGGTAATTTGTTTTATTGAACCGGGCTCACCACCTAGCAAGACAAAAAAATGATAAGCCAATAGAAACATTATTGAAATCATTATTGAGTTTGGTGGTGACACACACACATAATGTTGTTGTCAACATTAAACTTTATTGATTTAAGCAAAACAAAATTATTACATGTTTCCTTTAAGTTATGACGACCCATAGCGTTCTAATGATTACCTATGAGGATCAATAAGGTTGTTTTAAGATTACCACCTTGATACGTGGTTTAATAGCAATTAGTACCTGGTACTATTGGCTGACAAGTACGTACCTTGTTCAATTTGCTTAACCCGACGCTTGCCCATGAAATGTGAATCCGTATACCTGACAATACAAACTTGTAGCCCCAATGCCATGTTTTTGTGTGTTGTTGTTATTAAATGGATGTTTAATATAAAAAAAGCACGTGGAAATAACTAGGCTACAAGCCACGACTAGGTTAACGTACAGCAGGCCGATGCATGGCGAAACGCACGAGCAAGAAATATGCGGGGGGGGGGGGGGGGGGGGACTGTTGAGTAACCATGGCCGTTTTTCAAACCTAAGCTTAGGCTTTGTTTCAGGCTTCATCACCATTGCCAAACTGCATGAACAAAGCCAACGAAGAGACGAAGCTGGGGTTTGAAAAACAGCCTAAGTACAATTCTTTACGGCGTTAGTAAACGTGACCATTACTTGCGTGGATCGCACTCTATTAACATAAAATTCGCCGACTTTTAGTAAGGCACCTTTGACCCTTTGCGTGCACGGTGTAAAGATTAGATTTGATTACTTAACATTAACTCTTGAATACCGTTTTGTCACCTGTTTATAACTTTACAAATCTGGTCAGTTTAAAATCATGCAAAACATTTCGTAGTGAAAAATAAGTCACCCATTGCATTGTCTGTACCATGAATTTGAGCCATATTTCAGGCCTATACGCAGGCTATACAAGAGCAAAACATCAAGTCACCGTACTTTTTAAAGGGCGCCCTCAACAATTGACTTACAATTCTCGGCTGTGCACGTTTCGAAGTAAAAAACTTAAAATGCAATGCGCCTCCATCTTAGTTGCTTGTGACAATGATTGAAAAAACAATGTGGTCTCTATTGCTCTAATTAATATGTTTGCTTAAAACACAAATGGTTTCTTGAGGGGATAATTATTTGCTTGTTTCCTGGAGGGCGCTCTTTTTTTCCCTCTCTGATCTGTGGGTCGTTTTCCAAACTCCAGCATAGACTCCATTGTGGCTCCATCACCATTGTAAAACTGCATGAACGAAGCCTCAACAGAGACGAAGCTGGAGTTTGGAAACCGGCAAGGTTACTCGAACGAAAAGGAAGACACTTAATACTAACCCGTGTAGTGGTTCTCGAGTTTTGTCAGCAACTGGCTTGTGCGTGAATGTATATTCATGAGAAACAACAATGGCAACTCAGCTACATTAAAGAACTGTAAACAGCATCTGTCCTTAACCAACTCGCTAATAGCCTAGGTGAGCTATGGATCAAAAGGTCTGTGGTTCGAATCCGGCTATCGTTAACGTTTAACTCTTTCTTTGCCAAGTGTTCTTGTGGATTATTTTAACCACAGAGCACGGCTGACAGGAAAACCGGATTAGACTACCAAAGAGCCTAGAAAAATACAACAACCGCTACACGAGATAGTTTATAGTCACTTCTGAAACAACAGCTATAGGCCGGTGTCATATGAAAATCAAACTCCTATGAAAACCGCACTTCTCTTCCCTTATAATTGGTTAACCCCCTCACGTGACCGGCCACTTTCCTAATCATCACCTGATCATGCGCAATACTACCAACGATTCAAAATCTGCATAGAGTCTGAAATTCACGCTACTACCAGACACACCCAAAACAAACCCACAGCCTAGGCTCGCGGGAAGTTGACGGGGTAGAACACCGCCGGGTTTCCCGACCCCTCGGGGCCTGCCTCCCACCCACTGAGCCGGTTAAATCGCGGTCAAAATGCCAAAAATTCTCCTGAAATGAAGCCCGTAAATAACAAGGTAATCACAATCGTTACACGAAGGGAATCACACATTCTGGAATTGCTTATTTAAAACCCCTGTAAATTGTCCCGAAACATTTGGTGTGACATTTTGTTTGACTCGATAGGCTAACAACACGCAATCCCAAAAATAAATATCTTTTGTATTTACACTCTAGCACGCCATAACAATAAATCACTATAACCCTAAATTCTTATATTTCATTTATTTATATTTTTATACCACTTTTTTTAAATGGCGTATAGCAGCTTTTGCGCCTACCCTAAACTCTTCATAATGTTCCTCGGTTTTAGTCATTTCCATTTCCCGCTCCCGCCCTTCTACAGTATTAAGTGCCATAGTGTGTTGTCTGAACAATCCTGTTCAAATCGAATGGGGAAATCACTGAAACTGGAAGAACAAAATTCACCTACAACAACAATAATTGCTTCAGCAGTGAGGTCGACATTTTTTAAAAGACCTTTCCGTCTTCTGTAGTCAACAATTTGCTACACAGTAGGTTGAACTGAATAGATAAAACTCGTTGCTCAAAGCGGGACATCAGATTTAGCAATGTTTGTTTAATGACATTTTGAGCATGGTAATCTGGGTTTCGTTTAGATTTCAAAGCAAACATTTCAGTATGTATGTTATGTTCTAGTAGTTCCGTGCGAATGACCCCTAAATTAATGTCATTCTATTATAATGTGACCTAATCCCTCGAAATGAGCCTTAATAACAAGTTTTCAGTTATTAGCTTTTCACTTGCAGTAGAAAGCACATCAATATATTGTACAGTTGTGATTTTGGGTGAAAGGGTTGACTGTTTCCATGATTTTTGTTGCGTAGGACAAGTATTTCTTGCGAATTGCGACTTATTTCGTTGGGTTGGTCCACATATAGTACTGTGCATTCTATAATATTTGGCGAGTCTTTCCCCCCCCCCCCCCCGAGTTCTACCTCCTTTGAGTGCTACCCAAACCCCTAAAACACACAACACCGCCTTAGATTAGCAAGGAATCCTTTAAAAAAATACTTAAAAGCCTAGGAAAATTGCCCCTGGTACCCCGGTGTCAGCCGGGGTCACCGTGTCCCAGCGGTCGATGTCCCCGGCCGTTGGGTAAGGCCTGACTTTCTACCCTTGACACTCTGCAGCTCGCTTGGAGAGCAGCGGAGCCAGCCTGTCTTGGGCTTGGGGGGCAGCGAGGCTTGGGGCCCGCATGCCGGGGCCTGTCATTCATGGTGAGAACTAACACTGCCCCGGAGTCCTTGACAAATTTGCCACTCTCCGAGAATGTATATATATATATATATATATATAACAAAAATTGGGATGCTGCGTAGCACTGAAGAGCATAGAAAATGTGAAAATATAAATATAACAGTGCTCACCGGAAATAAAACCGAGCTTTCGGTGCGAATGCACCTTCTTCAGGGAGAATTATGACTTGTATGTTGTGATGTCCCGCTGGTAGAACAAACGCGGAGAAGGTGAATTCCGCGTTCATCCCGTCAGGTTGGAGCGTGCCCAAGTCATAATTCTCCCTGAAGAAGGTGCATTCGCACCGAAAGCTCGGTTTTATTTCCGGTGAGCACTGTTATATTTATATTTTCACATTTTCTATATATATATATATATATTTATGAACAGGGGTTTGGATGAACAAATCATTTAGATGGCAGTTTTATACTTTTGTTTTTTCCTTGGCATCCCATGTTCATTTTATCATATTTTTAATGTCAAAAGATGTAAAATAAAAAATATAATAAAGAATGAACCGTTAACGTTTAAATACAGACATGTTTTTTAATTTTGTTAATTAACCGTATTGTTTTTTTAACACAACCGTCCTGGAAATAGTTAAAGTCAATGTCAGAACATGCAGTTGACGGTAAAAATGAGGGGCCAATTTCATGCTATTCAAGTTGCCAAGCATGATTTGCTTAGGATACCAATTCTTCCTTGGCAAATATAGGGTTACAAACCATTTTTTTAGTTGATGTATATTGTTTGTGACTGATATTTAGCAAACAATGACTGTTTTTTGAAAAGCACATTTTGGCTGGTAACATGTTTTCACTGAGCAATACAATTTTATGCTAAGCAAATGTGTGTGTTGAACACCTCAATGAAATTGGCCCCATGTCTAATGTGCAAGTGTTAATTGAGACCATGCTTAAATCTTTATCACTAGCAAGAGGGGGTTCTGCCGAACATATACCGCATTATGACATTGTCAGATCTTAATTATGCACACAAATACATGCGGAGTACCAAAACAGTTTTTAACTCTTTGAATCGAGGCCTATGGAATCTGTTTAAAAAGATTATAAAAAATCTTGAATAGTTTTTCGCAATTATGTCATTAAGCACCGCTAGTATTTCCCCTTTTTCTTTCTTGACTTAAAAAAATTCCCACCCCGCTGTCCGAACCACGCGAACCCCGGGTCCCCGGCGCCACCAGGTATAGCCCGCCCATAGACCGCTGGTTATTTTTCTGATCCCAACTGTGATGTGCAAGTAGAATATAAAGGTAGGATACACCATTAGTAATTGCTTAAATTATCATGAATGGGCGGATTTGGGGGTTGTATTTTATAGTAAATATCGTTTAACTGACCTGTCCGAAGTTTTACAATCATATCATGGATGCCAAGAAAATCAAGACAAAATGGCGCCAGTGGTTCGTATGCTATTCTTGGTGTTTTCTTTTTCGCGAACAATGTTCAGAACATACTTGATATCTAGCACAATCATTATGCTGGATGCCTACAATCATTATTTACTTTCAAATAAGTACGATATTTCTTAATAATTCGGTAGTAAACATTTTCGATATCTGCAAACGGTGTATCTTACCTTAAGTTTTAGGAAACTTGAAATTGTTTTCGGCCAATACAATTTCATCACAATTTTGATCCGGCAAGTGAACACATTTTGCGTACGACTTGCGTTTGTTTATGGTGTAAATGGAAGACACATCCCTGATGCCACATCGTTGAATCGGAGTTAGGTGTTTAATCGAGAACGTCCTCGGTTGAGATTCATGTACAAAACCAATGAGAGCCGTCGGAAATAGTTTAAGTAAAACAACGGATAAGTTCACGGCATATCTTATTACAAACTTATCTAATTAGTTCTTAATGCACTAACTTCCTGCCAAATCCTTGAAATGTCAGACACTATAATTATGAGGGCTTCATATAGCCTACACTACGTCACCGTTTTCACGAAGAGGCGAACTTCATAAAAAATCGTCGATTTATCGAAAAAGAAAAAAATTAAAATCCTAATTAACCTAATTAACGAATGGGCGAATTGGTCCTCAAGTGCCCTTTTGCGTTTTCACGAAGAGGCAAATTCGAAATAGCGTTGACTTCAACGTGTTTATGAAGGGGCACTTTGGTGCGCGTAGTGACTTTAGCGTTTTCACGAAGAGGCGAATTGGGCGAATTAGGCGCGTAATGGCTTTTAGCGTTTTCACGAAGAGACAAATTTGCGGCGCAATGGGGAAATGTATACATTCTGACTCTCACAGCCACGGGCGAATTTGCTAATGTATCATTTTTTCGTTTTCACGAAGAGACAATTCTATTAATTGATTAATTCTGCAAAACTAATCACCTATTTTTCTTAACGTTTGGTATATTTAAGAAGATTGAAATCTCTTCTTTCCCATGATACCTTAATCTTGTATATTCTATGGATATTTATGTTTCAAACTGCCAAACGAACTTTACAAGCGATTTTCTCGAAAGTTTGTTCAGACCGTGAAAGGCTCAATTTGTCTCTTCGTGAAAACGGTGACGACTGTCTAGTAGGCCTATTTCCCTTCAGAAAAAAAAATGAAAAAGACAGGAACGATGCCGAAGCATTATAATGGATTGATACGAGGGCGTCCTTTACACATAGCACAAAGGATCGATGCAGACCACCGTAAATAAGGCCCCAAATTACCTCGCGGGCTAAAATCACGATTTGCATGCCCTTTGTCTTTGCAATGTTCGGTGGTTTTCTTTGTAAATAAACTTCACATTTTGCGTATTTATAGATACGGGTAGATACTGAAGATGATGGAGCAAGGTAGATATAGTGAGGGGAACCATTATGTACAACATTGGGTTTTCTGAGTGGTGTAGACTAATCTGTATACGCCCACCGACCCGAAATCACGAATCACCCCATGATCCCACACACATTGCCGACATCCACGCTCATGCAATCCATCCCAAATGTTTCCTACGGCTGATTTGGCTCTACGATTTCTGCCGTTTCGGGGGACATTTCAGACAGTTGACACGCGAGAAAGTGCAACAAACCCCCCCCCCCCCCGCTAGTGAAGGTTGTACTGAGAGTGTACCCTAAAGCCCGAGGGGGCTTATTTGGATTGGGACTCAGTCGAGACTTGATTTGATATAATATTTGGCGTATTGAAGGAACGTGTGCTACGAACTGTGGGTATGCAGACATAACAGTATAGGAAAGGGCATGATGGAATTTTGCATTCAGTGTTACATATCCATTTCCCAAGATAAGGAAATAAAAATACTCACAAAAGGTGCTTGAGACACCCATCAGATTTAAGATTATTTAATCATTTTTTGTTTTCTGTTGTATTTCATGAGGGTTATCCCATGAAACATTTGGGAGACATTTTAATCCAATCTTGAGAATCACCCATTGCAAAATTAAGCAGTCGTAAGCGCCTAATTTCATCCAAATTTCACAGGTATAGAAACTGGAAGCTAAGTTTGTAATAAAATAAGTTTATAATGAAAGAGTTATATTGTCACCGTCCAAGTAACACTAATGTCACGTTATACGCGCGACCCTGGCGTTTTCACGAAGTAACGCAAACTCGTAGCTAATACAAACAGATAGTGTCAATTTGTTAGCGGCGGGCGCGCGCACTGATGCGTGAAAATAATACGCTATACGGACACAATCAAAATATCATTCGTCTTTGGCAGACTCAGATAGCGGCATATAGTTTATATGAATGATAGCCTTGATCCAACCAGGTTTAATCCCGGGTGTTGCAGTTAAGTTGTTTTCAATCGCGCGTTATCTGATTGGCCCTCGACTAATGGCCCTGTCACACTAGAACGTTTTAGGCCAACGCGTGAGTAGCGCGTTAAAAATAGTTGATATGCTGGCAAACGCTGAACTTCCGCAGAAAAAGTCAAGTTGAACCGTGATTTTAGCGTGTCCATAACGCGTTAATAACGGGTTCATAGCGTTCGCCAGCGCGTGAATAACGCGTTAGTAACGCGCTCGACGACTGATGAACGACTGCCCAGCGCGTGAGTAGCGCGGTCCAACGCGCGCCAGCGTACGGCAACGACCACATGATTAGTTGTACAAAAAGATGACGCGCTACTACAGTAATGGCCCTGTCACACCAGAACGTTTTAGGCCAACGTGTTGAAATTTCGGCAACACGCGGGTAAACGCTGACCAACGCTAGGCCAGCGTTCGCAACGCGCTGAGCGCGTTACCCACACGCTGGAACACGCTGTCACACGCTGAGACAAAAATACGTTTTTTCAACATACCTAACAAATTCAGCGTTTGCCAGCGTGTGACTGCACACGCTAGCGGCGCGCAAGAAGGCCGTTACTCACGCGTCGAACGCGCTAGACGATCGTTACCAACCCACTACTCTCACGCTGCGACCCGCTGTCGTATTTTTACTATAAATCAGTGATGCGTTCCTTACACGCTGAGCGCGTTTCTCACACGCTACTTACGCGCTGGCATACGCTATGAACCCGTTATCAACCTGTATGAACACGCTGAAATCACGGTTCCACTTGACTTTTTCTGTGAAAGTTCAGCAATTGCCAGCGTATCAACTATTTTTAACGCGCTACTCATGCATTGGCCTAAAACGTCCTGGTGTGGCAGGGCCATAACCAGCGTGTCGCAAGCGTACGCCGGCGTACGCCAGCGTGTGAGTAGCGGGTTGATAACGATCGCCTAGCGTGTTCGACGCGTGAGTAACGAATCTAAAACGCGCCGCCAGCGTGTGCAGTCACACGCTGGCAAACGCTGGAAATTGTAGCTATTTTGAAAAAAAAAAATTTTTCCTCAGCGTATGACAGCGTGTCCCAGCGTGTGAGTAACGTGCTCATCGTGTTGCTAACGCTGGCCTAGCATTGGTTAGCGTTTGCCAGCGTGTTGCCAAAATTACAACACGATACTCACGCGTTGGCCTAAAATGTTCTGGTGTGACAGGGCCATAAACAACCCCACGCTGTTAAAAAACACGACACTACACCGCGGGACCTCATCGCGCGCGCGCCATTACTGAAAACGTTTTTTGAAGGTCTTATTTAGGCAAATGAGCAGACAATTACATGTTTGCGCGTTCGTTTGCATGTTTGCGCAATTAAATGTTTACCTCGTTTTAAATTCAGAATTCTGCCTTTCAATTTCGCTAAATGAGAAATCAAATAATTACGACAATGAAATTTAAACAAACAAACAAACAAATATACTGTTTCGTATCTTCACAGTCCACCGGGAAACCTATATTACCAAAATAACTCTTTTTTTACTTAATATAAGTCGTTTTGTGAATACAGCCTGCTTCCTAGCTAGCTAGGTCTGCTACGTCGTTTTTGCAAACTTCATCCAGTGGTTTATCGTTGGCCTTTTTTCTCCGCCTAAGGCTGCAATTATCAAAACGTACTATACGCGCACGCACAACAATCCTTTGTGAAGCAGCGCTAATTAGATTGGCTTCACATTTCTCAAAATAAGTGCTTATTTAGATAACGCTGCCATCCAGTTCCTTCCAGTCCGTGAGCAAGTAACCAATTTTCTCCATTAGACCTTTATTAATTTGTTAAACTTGCCTTTTCAGTTTCCAACAACGCATCAACGTGTTGTGTGGACGCCGCCATGTTGACTGTGGTGCAACAGGGGGAGGGGGGTGGGGGGGGGGGGGGGGGGGGGGGGGGGGGGTCCTAACAAAGTGCGCCACCAACGTTGAAATGTATCTCATTCATTCTTCCACGCTCATGAGTCGCACATCTCACACAGTAAATACGTACAGATCGCTACCTCGAAGCGCACCATTGAAACACGTACAA
>JBAIAA010000444.1:0-95000 GCA_037893245.1 Crossaster papposus
AAGTAAACAATGACTGTAGGCATCCAGCAAAATTATTGCACTAGATTTTGTGTAATTGTTCCGAAAAATTGAATTATATAAACCAAAAACAACATAAGAACAACTGCCCGACGCCGGTTAAAAACGAACGCCATTTTTCTTGCTTTTCTCAGCATCCATGATTGTAAAACTTCGGACACCTGTCCGAAGTTAAACGATATTTACTACAACCCCCAAATCCACCCATTCCTGATAATTTAAGCAATTACCAATGGTGTATCCTACCTTTAAAGGTACACCATTTGCAAAACTTCAGACAGGTCAGTTAAATGATTACCATAAAATTCAGCTATTCCTGATAATTCAAGCAATTACCAATGGTGAATTCTACTTTTAAACGACAAAGGTGTGTACTGTACATATTGTACTGGTACATGTACTCTAACGTTGTGTTGAAGAACTGATATGATTTTACTGCATGCAGAGACTTTAAGCAATTAGTAAATTAATACAAAGCCAGAGATCCAGCTACAATTATAACTGAAGTCAAATCAATCAAACAGTTGGAAGCAATTTAAAAGGAGAAGGGGGGGGGGGGGGGGTCGGGAACGAAAAGTAATTTAGGCTAGTATTAGCATGCAGTTATTCACTGTACCGTACATACTAGTGTCATTATGTACATACCGTATAACAGGATCTGATCACTACAACCATGTGGACTTGCTAATAGTTTACATTGCTGAGTATTTTTAATAAAAATGTATCAGAAAATCATAACTGTGAGACGTTCTGACAAAATGTGACAAAACTGGGCAGAGGTCAAAGTGAGGGTTTGTGGGTATTAAGAAAGAAAAACTTCTTGTTTGTCACACTTATGGCTGTTTGGGTTTTGGCTATTTAATTTAAGCATGCATTTACATGTATCAACCTAAAAGTGAAACATGGCACTGATAAAAAGGTCTTTGTAGAGCTTCCGGTATAAAAGTGAATCATGTAGTTTTTTCCTGTAAAACACTTTATTATATTTCTTAAACCCCTTGACACCGCGCCGGGGAGGAGCTATGGCCATGCTAATCAGTCCAGAAAGCTGTTGTCAGCTGCGCTACACACCATAGAACACAGCCTGTGTGACAGGTGTTCGCTCAGTTCAATTGTGAAGTGCAGCTATTGGACAAAGGCTGCTGTGCAGTCATGCATATAATCCAGTGCAGTGAGGAATTATTAATACCAGCGTCAAGGAGTTAAAATACGTGGAGAAGACATCAAAGATTACAAATATCAATAAATCGAAAAAGTCAAAGGAAAAAATCACACAATTCCCTTTTTTTCATTTTTCTTCACTACCGCCTTTGCACAGTTTGTCAAACACCTCACAAATGTTAGCTACTGTTTCTGCTCAGCAAAATCCATCAGTGCTTAGCACGTTTAAGTTCCAAGTAATTGACTTCTAAATAAATAAAGCTGGTACCCATCTACAGTGCCAATAGCAATGACAAACACTAGAGTTTCAAATGTGAATTTGAGCACTTCAAACTTCTCCAACCTGCCAAGATTATTCACAGCAAACACTATCAAACGGTTCACACAATCTGGGATGCTCTATTTTTTTTGTCTACAAAATGCAAGCAAAGCCTTTTTTGTCACTTTAAGGTAGGATACACCATTTGCACATATCGAAGGAAAAAAATGTCTACCAAATTATAAGGAAATATCTTACTTATTTGAAAGTAAATAATTATTTTAGGCATCCAGCAAAATGATTGCGCTAGATTGTTACACAAAATTGAATTTTTTTTTTTTTAAATCTAGATCGCCAGATGGCGCCAGTTGAAAAGGAACGCTGTTTTTGTTGCATTTTTTCTCTGCATCGACGATTGTAAAACTTCAAACAGGTCAGTTAAACGATACTTACTATAAAATACAACCCCCCCAAATCCACACATTCATGATAATTCAAGCAATTACCAATGGTACATCTTACCTTTAACACAGTCAATCAATTTAAAATTGAATAGCGAAATCATGGTAGAGGTATGTTAACCAGTTCGCGCCAGAGGACACCAAACCTTTCCCCAGATTTCAAAACGGATGACGCATATAGAGACATCACAAGCAAGGCCGGAAATGTCTGTAAGCAGCGAGCAAGGCCAGAAATGCGTGGGTGTGCTTTCCGGTACCATCGGCTTGAACCCGCCTCGGATCGAGTTTCGTAAAAAATAATCCTGGTTCTCAGCTCGGTGATGTTAAAATA
Organism: Crossaster papposus; assembly: GCA_037893245.1. Classification (NCBI taxonomy): domain Eukaryota; kingdom Metazoa; phylum Echinodermata; class Asteroidea; order Velatida; family Solasteridae; genus Crossaster; species Crossaster papposus. Next base: position 2,231 of record JBAIAA010000444.1, read on the forward strand.
ATCCCAGCGCCAACTGGTTAATTCTGGATCTAAAATGGTAAATTTTTGATTGATGGAATCTGTTGCTATCGATAAGACGAATTCTTTGCCACAACTGCTGGTCAAAATTATCAATTTCAATTCAATTCAACCCCCCCCCCCCGCCCCCCCCCCCCCCCCCCCCCCCCCCCCCCCCCCCCCCCCCCCCCCCCCCACCCCCCCCCCCCCCCCCCCCCCCCCCCCCCCGCCCCACCCAAAAAACGAAAAAACAAAACCAAAAAAAACCAAAAAAAACAACAACAACAGCCTGCATAAAATAGCCAACAGAGGGCACTATTTAAGAAAAAGGTCCAGCCAGCACACCCAATTATCTGCCATTCAAAGTAATGGTCAGATTACTGATCTGGATCTAGATCAATCTGTAGAATTAATGGAATTGACCCATATTTAAACAGACAGACAGACAGACAGACAGACAGACAGACACCAGCAAAAACATAATAATAAGACTATTAAATATTAACCATTTATCCTGAATCCTCCAATTACTAATTGGATTTTCCACACACCCCAGGGAGTTTGGGTGTTATTTTTTGACACAGGTTGCCTACCTGTAAACCTTCTGTACAGCCTTGAAATTGATACAAAATGTGGCCACTCCCAACACATCAGGCATCACAACTACATGTATCCATTAATACGCCCATATGGAAGCTGATCACTCTAACACCCTTGTAACCCAGATATGTATCCATTAATTTAAGCCCATATGGAAGCTGATCACTCCAACGCCCTTGTAACCCAGACACTTTGGCTTGAGGGAAGGACATTGAACACCAACAATGTACACAAGTGAAATTAATTCTGTTCTCTTGCCCCTGTTTGGGGAGATGAGAGACACCCTGTTCTGTGGTGAACTTTGGCAAATATATTACTGGATCTCTGGTACCTACTTCATTAACTTGCAACTTCAATGTTCAATTTATCAAATTAAATGCCTATTTGTACTTGTTTATTCTTCATTGAATTCCTTTCTTGCCCCACTTAACGTGCTTGTGCTACAGTGTACATGTACAAACTTCATCTCAAGTTTAAAATTAATTACACACGGCACCTGTTTTTAGGTTAATGAGGCGGCACAAACACATACCTAAATGCAAATTTGTATTTTTTGCGCTGCAAATTCGCAAAAGTTTAGCCAATGACCCGAGCCAATGACCCGAGCCAATAACCCGCGCCAATGACCCGAGCCAATGACCCGAGCCAATGACCCGAGTCAATGACCCGAGTCAATGACTTGACTTGAGTCTGACTCGTGTCGCAACTTTTGGCGTCTCAACATGACTCGAGTCCCGAGGTAACAGGTAATTGACTCAACTCAATTTGAGTCACTGCAAGCAAATGACTCGCCTGGACTCAATCCCTCGAGAAAAGGCTAATAACCCTCGAGTCAAAACAAATATCAAAACTTTGCGAAAAATATTTGAAATGACTCGACTCAACTCAAGTCTCAAAATGTATTGACTCGTTACAACTCTGTTGAAAACCAACGCTGATTTTCTTGCTTTTTTAATGATGTACATTATTCCTCAATGGCAACACATGTAAACAGAAGGGATTGCGTAGACCAATGACAATGAATGTTATTCTGGAATAGTATTCATGAACCAACTTTTTTCTTTCAGATTGAATGCGACTTACCTGATAGTAGAGTATGATAGTCCACACCAGACCCAGTACGATTGGTGGTTTGCCATCGGTGATGTCCGATGCGTTGATGTTCACTAACTTGATCTGAATTAAGAACAGTGTACAGTACGTCATCATGTGTCTGCTTTATTGAGATGACATTTCTCATAACGCTCCTCAATCCTCCAAAATCCTCATTGCAGTTTTGGAGGATTTTTGAGGATTGAGGCTGTATGGGGTTTTAAAAAAATAAGGATTTTTGATGATTGAGGCACAATGTTGTTTCAAGTGTGGAGGATTTGAGGATTGAGGCTGAATAGGGTTTTCAAAAAATGAGGATTTTGGAGGAATGAGGCTGAATGGGGTTTTCAAAAAATCATAATGAGGATTTTGGAGGATTGACTTTTTTCAATCCCCAGAATTATCATTGCAATTTTGGAGGATTAAAAAAAATGAGGATTTTGGAGAATGAGGCACATGGTGTTGTTTCAAGTGTGGAGGATTTTTGAGGATTGAGGCTAAATGGGGTTTTCAAAAAATGAGATTTTAAAAAAAAATGAGGATTTTGGAGGATTGAGGATGGTTGCTAGCAAAAAGGGCCTAGGGGGTTAGGGTTAATTCAGTGACCAACACAATGTGCCTGTCACATAAGTAACTTCAGCCACCTATATGAATTTATGTTTGACTTGTGTTTGACGGGTGCCAGGAACATGGTGTTTGTGCCCTTGGGCAAGACACTTAACTACAATTGCCTCTCTCCACCCAGGAGAATATCAATGGGTACCTTCTCCATTGTCAAAGGAATTGTTAAAATGCATACTGCATGTACCGGTACAGTATACATACCTTCTTGCCTTCCAGGAATCTCAGACATGTGTTGACATTACTCAGATAGTGAACTCTCTTCATGTTCCTGCCTTTCTCAAATGGCTGAAAATGAAACAAAAATTGCACTGGATTAGATTTTTTTTTAATTAAAGCCGTTTTCGCACTGGACTTTTTTTTGGGAAGGTTTTACTGAGACGATGGTAAAATAAAAAATGGTCAAATGTTACCACTTGGACTTTCGACACAGGAAAATTTTCCCGAGACCGCGGGAGAAGTAGCCGAGCTGTGATTATAATGACTCATGAAGGCGAATGTGATCACAATGCGATGTGCATGCATCAGCGCGCGCACGTAAACAATGCGCGGTGTCTTGTGTAGCATGAAATCGCACTAGGGGGCCGGATGTACGTTTTCCTAAGTCGCTTTTACCGACTCGCGCTGTTCGCACTGGACTTATCGTCTAGGGAAAAGTTACCTGGGAAGTTCTTCCGGGCAGCAGTTGGCCGGTAAAAGTAACCACTGGACTCGGGAAAAGTAACTGAGAGGAAAACGTCCTAGGCTGTCCGGCACTGGACTTAAAATGGGAAAAGTACCCATCGTCTCGGTACGTTTTATCAAAAAAAGTCCAGTGCGAACAGGGCTTAAAGTATAGGGCTAAATACTGGTAACTCAGTTGGTACATGTATGTACACATGTAGAGAACTGGCACAGTAATCTGGAGGTCATGGTTCAAACCTCATTCCAGTCACTTCTTTAACCCTTTTGGGTAGTCCTTGTGTAAACACACTTTCCTTGTCTATAGGCAAGATGATCCCCACAATCATGATAATCACAAAGATATAAAAGGTAGGATACACTGTACACCATTGGTTGCTTGAATATTTACGAATGGGTTGATTTGGGGGTTGTATTTTACAGTAAATATCATTTAACTGACCTGTCCGAAGTTTTACAATCATGGGTGCCGAGAAAAAAGGCAGGACAACAGCGTTCATTTTTAACAGGCGTCTGGCAGTTGTTTTGGTTGTTTTTCGCAACGGCGATCAGGATTTGTTTTTATAAAATTCAATTTTTCGGAACAATTAATACAGGATATCTAGCATAATTATTTTGCTGGTTGCATAGAATCATTATTTTTGTTTAAATTATTAAGATAGTAGTAAACATTTTCGATATCTGCAAATTGTGTATCCTAACTTTAAGCTGTGGACATCACAGCTGTCTGAATAAATGCAGTAAATAACTAGTTTCCAATGATGAACACAGGAATTGTGAATAATTGTTCTCTGCCATTTCTGTACATATATTCGCATTTTTGTATCACTGTGGAAACATGGCTTTGTTCTCGTGTACAAAATGGTTAGAAAGTCGAGCACGTTTTTCAAAATGCTCCCATTTTAACCATAATTTTTTTCCTGGGTTGAAATTTCGACCCAATATACCCTATATTATACCCTAACCCAAACACTAACCCTAACCCACATCCTAATCCTAGTTTTTGAGTAATTTAAGTAAAATCCAAAAATCTAATTCGTGAAATTCCCAGTGGAGACCTATTCATCTATAGAAATTTACCCTCCGGAGACGTTTTGTCTCCATTGTACACATTGTGTTCATGTCTCCAGAGGGTACCGTATTTCGCACCATACATGTATGTACCGGTATCATTCAAAAAATAATACAAAACAACTTCACACAATGTGTGTATGTAATTATGTTGATATCAACTTGGTATAGAAGTACATGTATATCATGCTATGGGTACATGTAGTTGCACAAATTGAAGTGGAATCATTCAGGCAGGCTGGCCTTCAGACTCATTATATAGGATTAGTGCTGATAACAATCATAATGCTGTTAGTAATTCCCCTTTGGAAAAAAACAAAATTATGAATGAGGACCAGACAATAGGGTTGGTCCAGTTGGCTTCTAAAGGGATGTATATTCCTAATAAACACTTGACATGGTAGACATACATACATGTACCTTGTACTTATTTCCCACAAGAATATAGATGTATAGGCACACAACTGTGCCTTTTGTAATTCCTTTTTGGTAAATAAAAAAATAAAATATTCAAGGTTGTTTTTAGGGTAAAGTTTAATACTCCTTTTGCAGATATGAACAAAAGTACTACCGAATTATTATGAAATATCTTACTTATTTGAAAGTAAATAATGAATTGAAAGTAAATAATGATTGTAGGCATCAAGCAAAAGGATTGAGCTAGATATCCTGCAATTGTTCCCAAAAATTGAATTGTAAAAAAAAACCAAGAACACAATAACCACTTCTCAAAGCCGGTTGAAAATGAACGCCATTTTATTTTTTTGCTTTTCTCGGCATCCATGATTGTAAAACTTCAAACAGGTCAGTTAAACGATATTTACTACTCTAAATACAACCACCCAAATCCACCCATTCATGATAATTCAAGCAATTACCAATTGTGTATCCTACCTTCAATACTTATCAATGCCTAGTGCCGTCAACCACTCATTTCAGTGCACATTGTGATCATGCGGGGAGATTATACAGAGCTTGAAATTTATTACTCCAGGTATATGCTGGATAGAGTTCAGTGATTCCAGAGCTGGTCTGACGCTTTCTCTGAAAAAGCAAGGCTTTCACAGTCACACAATTGATCAAACGCTCTACCGGTACATCTGCACTGATCAAACGCTCTACCGGTACATCTGCACTGATCAAACGCTCTACCGGTACATCTGCACTGATCAAACGCTCTCGCTGGACGATATCACGATAATATCGTCACGATACGATACTGAAGACGATATCGACTGTATCGACTTTGGTTTTAAAAATATCGAAATATCGTGACCCAGACGATATTTTCAAGATACAGTCGATATTTAACAAAATGTATCAAAACTGCTTGCAAACAAAACAAAAAACTTGTTCATGAACTTAAGAACTTAAGATGTGCCGCAAAAAGTTATTGTCAATGGGTCGAGACCACGCCAGAGTAGCCCAACCAAGGCCATAAAATCTTATCTGTTCGGGCTGCGGTTTATTTACAGCATACAACAGACGCCTTTTTTCAGGGACGCTGGTCCGCTAGCCAAATTCTAGTCAAAACAGCGGCGGTATAGTCAAAACCCTATACCAGTTCCTAAAAGATTACAATGACCTGACCGAGTTTCCTGAAAAGACCAACATCAAAGCCTCAGCACCGCTCACCACTTCCTCAGTGACAAGATTGTTATCCAATCCCGAGGTCCAGTTAAAAAAATCTTCATTGTCACTGGGTGTTGACTTTCTTCTTTCAGCACAGACGTTCTCTCAACACAAAGTGCTACTCAAAGAATGTTGTCCAGGCCGGCTTATCTCCAACAAAGATACATTGTATTTACTTACGCCAACCCTTGCCAGGCAGATACAGAATTTATTTAATAGGCCCTGGTCGGTGTATTCCTGGAGTGAATTTATTTATCTCTAGACCCAACCGATCGACATTAGGTTGGCTGTAAGTAATTTTGAAAAAGTTTGCCGTACCTATTTACAAAGTGTATTAAGAATAGATGAACAAAAAAAAGGTTATATTCCTAAGGTTAATTATGTTATTGTCTTTGTTTTTAAAGAAGAAAAAAAGAGAAATGATATTTATAGACTTATTTGAATGAACTTCTAAAATTTTCCCAACCGATTTCAGGGGTAAATAATAATACGATTTATTCTTGTTTTTTTCTGATATCTAAGAAAATGGACATACAGGTACACCTGACAACTACAAGGCTAGCGAAATCAATTCCAGGTTTATTTAAGAACATTTATTTCTGGTTTCATTGTTTTTTAAAAAGGAAGAGAAAAAAAAATAAACGGAATCTTAACACCTAATATTTTGAGCTCCTAAACATTTTTCCAACAAATTTAAGGGCAAAATTTAATACGATTTATTTTCCGTTTTTCTTGTCTTTAACAAAAACGATATATTTCGTGGAAATTGTAAGAGCTCGTTACATTTTTAAATTTATAATGGTTCCGTGATGTAATTTTACAAACAAAGCAGCTTAAAATGTGAAAAAACATGCGGACCAGTGAAAATACTGACGGGCTAGTAAAAATTCAACATTACTGGTCCGGCCGGCTAGTGAAAACAAAAGTTAAGGGAACCCTGAATTTGTAATAGTCGGCAAGCGCGCGCCTTCAAAGACTTTCTTATCTGATCTCACTCAACTTAGAGGTGCGACGCGCAATGGTTCCCGAACACAGCCCTATAATCAATCAACGGTTTAAGGCTAACTCTAAAAAGCTAACTCTGGCCATCTTAAATTACAGTTGAGAAGAAGAAAAAATCTCCGTTGTCAACCGATATCGAAACCTTGCAATGGCTACATTCTAACAAAGATTCTTTCGTCGAAGTGCATCATTTTATAACTTTGTCCCTCCCAAGCTTGATGTTTTATACTTCCCTAATCACCAGCCCAGCCCAGAGAAAAAAAATTAACATTCCGCGATCCCATCACCGACTTCTAAGGTCCGAGAATGATTGACATTACAATTTGCAGACCCCCTCCCCCCACCCCCTTTCCGCGAAAAGTGGCCCATGTTGCTTTGAGCGACCGACATCGCCGACCAGGCGGAATTCACAAAGTAAACAAGGTACATGTATTACATTATTGTCAGAGAAGCCTCCAACTGATCAGTCATGGACCAATAGGATTTGGCAGTTAGGTTTTGTTCAACCAGTGCCAAAACATTTCTTCCAAGGAGCGCCCAGTTCGTTGCCCCCGATGAAAATTGGTCAATCAGATTAATCTATCTTTGTGCAATAAAGTCACAAGTGCCCCCTCTGACTTGATCGGCGGCTGGATTTTAGTGGAAGGCGACAAAGCATTCTCACCATCGCGTCTATTTTCAGCAACCACTCTGTTTATATAGTTTTCTTTTATAGACTTCCAAGAATCGCCACAGTTCACGCATGTCGTCTGACGGCGTTAATCGACAGCTCTTTTAAGTTATTTTTAACCATTAAATAGGTTATTTCAAATTTGAAAATTACGGCGATATATCGACATATCGGCGATATTTACCCGACGATATATCGCCAGTCAAAAATTACGATATCGTCCAGGGCTAACCGGTACATCTGCACTGATCAAACGCTCTACCGGTACATCTGCACTGATCAAACGCTCTACCGGTACATCTGCACTGATCAAACGCTCTACCGGTACATCTGCACTGATCAAACGCTCTACCGGTACATCTGCACTGATCAAACGCTCTACCGGTACATCTGCACTGATCAAACGCTCTACCGGTACATCTGCACTGATCAAACGCTCTACCGGTACATCTGCACTGATCAAACGCTCTACCAGTACATCTGCACTGATCAAATGCTCTACCGGTACATCTGCACTGATCAAACGCTCTACCGGTACATCTGCACTGATCAAACGCTCTACCGGTACATCTGCACTGATCAAACGCTCTACCGGTACATCTGCACTGATCAAACGCTCTACCGGTACATCTGCACTGATCAAATGCTCTACCGGTACATCTGCACTGATCAAACGCTCTACCGGTACATCTGCACTGATCAAACGCTCTACCGGTACATCTGCACTGATCAAACGCTCTACCGGTACATCTGCACTGATCAAACGCTCTACCGGTACATCTGCACTGATCAAACGCTCTACCGGTACATCTGCACTGATCAAACGCTCTACCAGTACATCTGCACTGATCAAACGCTCTACCGGTACATCTGCACTGATCAAACGCTCTACCGGTACATCTGCACTGATCAAACGCTCTACCGGTACATCTGCACTGATCAAACGCTCTACCGGTACATCTGCACTGATCAAACGCTCTACCGGTACATCTGCACTGATCAAACGCTCTACCGGTACATCTGCACTGATCAAACGCTCTACCGGTACATCTGCACTGTATCGGTAAAGTGATGGGATTGTGCCTTTGAAGATACAAATATGGAATTTGGCACACAGTCCGAGTATGTCATAAGAAAGAGGTACATGTACATAGGGCCATCGCAGATTTGTCCTTTGACAAAATATAGGTGAATAACGTAAGCATTGAGAGCCATTTTGAACAACTATTTGTGACCTGTCATCACAAAATGAGCGTAAAGTCGCACGGAGTGATTTCCTAGTACGGCCAGTCAAAGTCAAAATTTGAAGGGGTGGTCGATTTTGAGATTATATGGGTTTTTTAAAGACTAAATCCCCAACAATCAATTCCCAATTTTTCAGGACGATCAGATAAAAAAAAAAATAGTTTTTGAGATAATTTTGACTATGCCTTTCTATGCCTTTTACACAATTTCTCGCAAGAAACGCCCGTTTTCTCATGATCTTTGTATTAAGACTCCAGACTAAAAAATAAAAATTAAAATAATATTGAGTATCAAACCTCCAAGTGTTATATACCATTGGAAAGCTCTGTTTCCACAGAATTTAGAAATACCCATAACTCAATTTTTGATTTTGCCGACTTTACGCTCATTTTGTGATGACAGGTAACATTTGTACAAAGGATAAATCTGCGATGGCCCTACAGTGTACATGTACATGTATCTAAATATCTTTCTCATGACATTGACTGTCACCTCGTTTACACTGAATCCCGCAAGGAGGATCATAGGGGGATTCAATCCGGCAAGGAGGATTGAAGTCTGCTTGACCGCAGGTTTAAGGGCGGGAAAGATTGAATCCGGCAATTGGCGGATCGAATCCTGCAATGTTCGAGTGTAAATGGATCAGGCCCCGCAATTTGACACAACGACATTCGGCCAGTCTGCGAAATTATTGTTGATTGCAGGCAGGCAGCATGCTCTGCCCCACCCTGCTGAGCCGAGGTGCGTGAATGGTGCACTGGTCCCTGTCCATGGTGCACTGTAATTATCAGTGATTGGTACTTGGCCTGAATTGTTCCGTGTCTATCGTCGCACGTGTATGAAATCAGAAATGTTTACAGGCCCCTATTTTGTTATTAATTGAACAAAAAGTGCTTAGCATTGCAGAATGATTTCTAAAAGCTTTGTAGTATATAAAAGCTGTTATTTGTATTTGTTTAGCCTTATACTTGGTTAGAAAATAGGATTTTCTAATGGACTTTTTATTTTAGGTTTTGTGTCTCAAACCGCGTGTGCTGTGCGCGGTGATTTTTACGTGTTATTTCTGTGGTTAAAAAATTGTTTTCCACATCGTAATTTTACCCCAAAATTTTTCATCCAAACATTAAATCTGCTGTCAATCTTGTCTGTATGAGCCATCCTTTTACTACTTTGGTAACTTTAATATTTAAACCTAAATATTGATTTACATCGTCTTAAAATTGGGAACGGGGCTCCTAACTACACATTCAACATGAAATCACCACTCATGATGAGTTTGCAAATCCACTAAATTATGCCTTTTTATCATGCCAAATCTATGTTTTTTATGTTTCTGGTTTGATTAGGAATTCCTTCCAGGCATGTGTACTGACTTCTGCGCACACTCGATGACGGTTATTATTGACCTTTCTTCCATTGAAAATGATGGATCGAAGCACAATCGGGATCAAGTGTAAACGCGGCACAATTTGTGTGCGGTTCTTTTTGTGACTAAAGAATTCAATCACCTGCTGGATTGAATGTAAATTTGGTGTGTGATTTGTTAGCCATTTGCTTACGGTGATTTGTCAATAATTGGCTTAATTTGTTCCAGCTATTTACTATTAAATTTAATAGCTATTTTACTATGAGATTTGTTAGACATTACTGTAATTTGGATGCTTTCTTACTGTGATTTGTTAGCTTGCTTTCTGTTATTTGCAAGCCATTTTCTAAATATTACTGTGATTTAACAGCCAATTTGCTCACTGTGATTTGTTAGCTTGCATACTGAAATTTGTTAGCCATTTGCTTACTGTGATTTGTTAGTCATTTTGCTTACCAGAGTTTCCCCAGACAGCACCTCCAGCAATGTGAGCAGAATAATTCCATTCTTGACATCTTCACACAGGTCAGCCACCTGCAATGGTGGCTGACGCTAGAGTTATAATAGAAAAGAAAAAAAGACAGACTTTTGAATGAAAACAAATTTAATTAATATGCAGGGGCCGATTTAACGAGACTCGTCTTATCTTACAACTCATCTTAGGATTTGGGGCAAGCCCTAGCTCAAAGATCGATCTTGGCTAAGACGTCTCCTGAGATAAATTTTACTAAACCCATCTTATGAAAGACGCATCGCAACTACCAATTTGATGGCTGTTTCATGTTGTTTTTTACCGCTAGAGGGAACAGTCATGAAATCGGCCCCAGGTAGAATTAATGGCCACTCGGAAATGCCAGCTCGCAAAATTTTCAGTTCGGACTAAATGCTGAATCAAGAAATTTGGGCATTTATTGGTAAACATACCGGTACATGTACTCTTGTGTGTACATTGTATATCGCATCGGAACTGGGTACTTGAGTACCCAATTGTTAATGTCAGGAACCGAGTCCAGATTGTGGATTCGAGTACCCATAGCCAACTTTACAAACTACGATGAAAGCAAAAAGTTTTTGAATGTCATTTGTTGGACATTTTCAAATAAAAACTAAATATATTTCGAATTGATGAAGTCGCGAATTTTCAGATTACACCATTAAGCACAGCTCACTTTTTTATCTTGCTTTATTAACTTACTGATGTGGCAATGTTATAGTGCAGACCTTTATAAACAAGCTAAAAAGGAACTTGTGGAATTAACATTTTGGGTTAGATTTCTTTAATCCTAACCATATCAAATCTTCCAAATTTCTCATTGCAAAATGCAGGATTTGTCAGGATTGAGGGCACATTGAAGTTGATGCATACCGCGGTAGCAGGATTTTTCAGGATTAAGGGCAGTGGGATTTTGCCACTGGAGATAACGCAGGATCCAGGTCATAGACTAATGGTGGATTATTTTGCAGGTTTGAGGTTACTTGGAGGTTTGAGGTTATTTGTTACTTTGTACTTTTACACTGCTCATACATGTACTCTATGCACATTCTCCATAGAACTTAAAACGTTTTAATAATTCGTGTTCAATCGCGTGTGCGCGCGTGGCAAAATCGGCTATGTGAAAATGTTACTATATAGAAAGAATGTCGAGTGTTGAAAACTTACTGACTAAAATAATGACACAAGACATGGTTTGAAAATTTATTGAACATTCAAGATATTTTGAAGTCACATTTCAAGTAAAAAATTGTACGGCTAGTGCATAAATACTTGAGCACGCCAGTACTTTGTACATACATGTATGTACATGTACTTTGCATGCCAGTATTTTATACAATACGTACAGGTGTATGCTATAGGTTTTACATGTGGGCTCTAAAGGCACAGTCACATGGAGTACACAATGTGTGTAACTACTGGCGTTTGTTTATGGTGTAAATGGAGGACACATACCTGGCGACATGAAGGTAAATTGGGGTTAGGGTTAGAATCGAGGACGACCTCGATTGAGATTCGTGTACAAAACCAATGAGAGCTGTCGGAATAAGTTGGTACAAACAAAGGAAATTTTTGAGAGGAACAAAGAAAACTCCTCGATTTACACCATAAACAAACTTACATACGTTCATTCAGCATTTGTTTATGGTGTAAATGGAGGACACATGCCTGGTTACACTAAGGTGAATTGGGGTTAGGGTTAGAATCGAGGAAGACCTTGATTGAGATTCGTGCACAAAACCAATAAGAGCCGTCGGAAAAACAAAGGAAATTAGGTATGTGTGTACAGAGTACTGTACATGTTCATACACACCCTGTCCCCCATGCATGGCACATCGAGTCAGTTCTTAAAACTTGAAAATGCTGGGTTATTTTAGATTTCACAAGCGATGTGCCATCACTTAGTTGTGTTTTACAATCTATTTGTTTCACCAGACATTAAAATAATACTGGGAGAGGAAAACAAAATCCACCTGGCCACTGGACCGGAAACAAACAATCTTTTTTATTTGGGCCTTATAATACTGTGACTTCAAATCAGTTGCAAGTTCATAATCACATTTATAATGCACCACTTATCTCAGTATGCCGATAACACAGTACATGTACTGTCTGTAATATATGGCAGCCACATTTGATTCAGGATACATTATACATTTTCCTCCAAATACCGGTACATGTATAATTGTTTTTTAAATACTTTTGGGTACCGGTACAACTACCGGTAGTTCAAACAAAACAATTATTATTGGAACATCTGCACATGTTAGGATAAGTGAGGTGTAATTTTGTTACAATTCTAGTTATAATCTTTGTTTACGTGGGATTGTATACATACACATTGTACATATAAATCTTAAACTTTTCCTTAAAGAAAATCTAAATTCAACACCCAGAGTTCAACTTTCCCTTTTCACACTATCCTTATTCAATGCAATATGGACATAATGATGTTCAATTGTAAAGCATGTTACAACCGATAAGGGCGTCCTTTTTTTATTTCTATGATTCTCATATTTTTGTTGGGCCTTTGAAGTTGAGTGGGTCGGCTCACCTGATTAGATGGATAAATAAAATGATGAGAAGTGTATATTACCGATACATGTATGTACCACTAGTGGATATCATACAACAATCTATGTTTGGAAAAATACAGTTTACTTTTGCGCAATGCAGCTCACAAACATTTTGGCTGTAGTGGCAGTCATGAGTCATAAACATCTAATATGATAAGAGGCAACATGTACATGTATGTAATACATCCTCTTATCTTCTGAGATTCTGCAGGTTGTTGAATGCCATATTTTGCTTTTCAACATTTATTTTCAATATGTAGAGCCGGATTGTATGAATTCACCTTTCTTTTCTATTTACCGGTATAATTTGCTATTTTTGTGTGTGGGTGGGGTTCCAGATAGGGTCGATGGTTATAAAAAGGCATTCTTTGTCTTGTGTTGGAGCCCAAAATACGATTGGTCAGAAATGAGAACCACAGAAAAAAATGGAATGCCCAAATGTAGCGACCAGCAGATAATCATGTACAGTACATGTATCATCAACTGATGTCACACAAATTGACCGATACTGTATCAAGATTGTTAGGGTATCACTAACCGATAATAATGTAACAACAAATGATCAATACAGTGAAACGCCGCTTTACCGAAGGCCGCTATATATACCAGGCGCCGCTATACCGAACGCCGCTATATATAATACACCGGACGCCGCTATTTATACACCAGACGCCGCTACCGGACTTCGTTACATACCAAACGCAAACGCCGCTCTATCGGATGCGCTCTGCAAGCGCCATCCTTGGCTCCAGATTTGTGTACAAAAATACCGAACATAGTTGTTGTAAAAAATGTCAACAGATTAACAAATCAACCATCCTTTGCTCTCGTTTTTTTTTTTTACATTTTAGTTTAGTGATCTGTATTGGTCAATTTGTGTGAAATTTTGGGTTGGTGATGAATGGTAGTACTGGTAAGTATTACTTATCGGTTACTACCTATCATGTACATACCGGTACATAATCAGTTGTCTGTTGTAACACAGAATGTATTTCACAAATGTTCGGCTTGGAAACAAACCTGAAGGTGGTCTTTCAATGAATTGTGAATGCTAATCTATACAATTTACAGAACATTTAATTAATGGTATCTCACCTTTGACGCTCGCAGGTGGGAGTTCACCCAGTTGGTGAAAGTTTTGGTCTGTACTCTCTCCTGCTCCTCTGTACAAAGTTTTAAAAAAGGACAAAATACCGGAAATGAATAAATCAATAAATTAAGAGGTTTTAAAAATGCAGCAATCCACCAGTTTGCAAGTCTAAACTAATTTCTTTGTAACATGGAGCCCTATATTCTACAGTAAACAACACATTTTTTTAATTACAAATGTATGTAACCATATGGTAGTTACCCGTATTTGCAAACATAAAAAGAAAACACTAAATTATTAATTTATTATGAAATAGCTTACTTGACTGTAAAGTGAATAAAAGTCTCAAGCATCTTGTGAAATCACAACATCTATACACTGTAGTATGCTGTGGTTTTCAAATATGGAATTAATTTCAAACTTTGAACCTAAATTTAGTTAACCCTTGCTCAAGAAAAGCCATTTGCGAGTGAGTTGGGGCAAGCTATTGCATAGTTACGTAAGAGACGCTCAGCACCAATACATTGTTTACAATGGATTAAAATAGCACAAAGACATCCGATCATTCCAGAGCTGGGGGTTGCTATCGAAAGCCTTGTCCTGAATCACCTAGCACTAGCAGTAGCAGCCTCTTTGGTCTGGAGAATTCAAATTTTAAATGTGCCAAGCATTTTGAGCCAGTCAGTGTACCAGACGTTATTCAAATTTAACGCGCAAATGAGAGTTGTTTGTTGCATTGCACGTGCATTGCATTGGAGGATGCACCATTAGGCCAATTACATCTGTTTAGCAGTTCATAGGACACATAGAATTGCTGGATGAAGTGATTGATTGCAAAAGCAAAGAGATATCATCCGCATGGTGTTACCCATTTCTAGTGATGATGATCTTTCCACCATGCAAATCATTAAGTCTTATTTTAACAACACAGCTTTTGAGCCACGAAGCATTTGAGCCACATTAACAAATGCTGGGGCCTAACATTATCACACTTGTACATGTAGTTGACAACACCAAGACAAAAATTCCTCTATACTGATGTCAAAACCCACAAAGTTGAAGGAACTACATACTTTATGTACACGTATAATTACCTATAAGTTTTCTGCGTATGTGTTCAGCCATGGTGGTACCACTACCAGTAATACACTGCTGACTTTAATTGAATACAATCTCAGATCCTCTACATATTTATTCACTGGTTGATTTCATCCATGCTGCAAGTCAATCCTCGGGTCTAGTGCTGATAAATTCTATGATCCACAACTTGACTTTGTTTCCCGATTCTAGCAACTTGAAGAACACATTATCCTGTATTCCACTCTAGGGTGTGCTCTTGGTACATGTATGGCAAGGTGTTTCACATCACTACTGCATCATAATCACATGCATGTGCCACTGAAACCCTAGATGCCAACTACATGTATATCAGAGTATCCTTGTACTCCTACACAATGTACTGTAGACTATACCAGCTCCCCAGGCCAGCTTCCCAGACTGATGTACTGACACACAAATAACAGTGACCTGCAGAGTCTAGCCATACCATACAGGCCCCCTGAAGCGTGAACAGAGGTTGTACAAAAACCAATGAATTAAATCCACAAAAGGTACCCCTGGATAGAATAGGCCAATACCAATCACCAGATAGACACAAATCCTTCTGCACACCGTTACCAAAGATGTCCGTTTTGAGTTTTCACATGTTTGTGTTTGAACTGACTTGTTGATCATGGTACATGGTCGTAACTTGGTCTGTTTTGGGGGTTTTGAATGCCATGGAAGAGAATTGAAATTGCAGAGAAAGAGAATCCATGCTTTTCATGTTGTAAAGTATCAGGTAAGTGTACATGTATTTTATACTGTACAGTGCTTTATAAAGCACTTGCAATGTACGTAGTTGAAGCTGGCAATCTGCCAGCAATAACATAGTTTCCACATACCGGTGGTGATCCTGCCCCCTATGCAGTTAGCGCTATCCAACATGATTTTGTAAGTCTTCAGTTCATAAATGGTATAAGAGGTGTTTTATCTGTTCATTGGCTTTCCCTCTGTGGTTTGACAGGCATGCAACTTTTTCTTGCTATAATTTTCTGTTTTTTTCACATTACACTATAAAATGCCATTGAAAATCGAGAAACACTGCAAAAGTCTTGTAAGGATTGAAAATTCCTTGTTTTTTGTTATGTCCAGGTTGCATGCTTTACTTTATCTGTCATGTATGTATACAGTAAATAAGAAAAACAAAGGTACTGGTACATGTATATTGTACTTGTATCTAGTTAATCATGGAAGGTTCTTATTCCTCCATGACCTAATCATGTTTTATCACATGACCTGAAGAATGCCCCCAAACATTCCGCCACTGTGCGTTGTACCTTTTCTTACATTTTGTAGTGTTATGCAGCAACCCAATTTGCATGATTTCATATTTTAACATGCTATCTTTTTTTAAATTTAATTTTTTAAAAATTAATCCCATATGCTACTCAATTTTGTTTTTCTTTATGCATTTTCAATTCATATATTTGGTTTTTACATTCAGCAATTTGTTTAAATATTATTGTAATACATTAACAGGGGTTTCCCTTAACTTTTTTTTTCACTCGCCGGCCGGGCTAGTGAACCAGACTTTTCACAAGCCCGCAGGTTTTTTCACTAGCCCGCCTGTTTCACAAGATTTTTTGAGGCTTTATATAAACAAGAGTTAAAAACATAAATTTGCATATTTAGTTAATGTAGGCAATGAAAGCCCTTTTCAATCAAAGTTCTTTTGAAAAGTAGAGAGGGGTAAACAAAACATGACGATTTTTTGGGGAAAAAATCCGGCTATGCTCCAAACGGCTCCCGCAATCGAAATGCATACCGAAATGTTTATGAACTCATCTTTTCATTCCTGCCCTTTTCGCGACCGGTGGGTACTGAAAACACGGTAAAATATCAGAAAACGAATCTAGGTAAAACCATAGATTTCCACAATCATAAAAATGAAATTTTTGTCCAAACATTGCTCAGGAACGTCCAAATTTTATGATCCGAACAGCGATGAACTCAGAAAAACGCGATCAATTAAACAAAAAAAATGGTGCAGACATAACAGAGCTTAAAACACTACTGAGCAGTGGGTATTACCTCCAGTGTGGATTTCGCATGACTGTGTGGATTTCGCATGACTGTGTGGATTTCGCATGACTGTGTGGCTTGGATCTGCGGCATGAGAATCTGTGCACACAGAGCGTTATCGCGGTCTTAAATCTGTCGCGCGCAGCGGGTGGCTCCATAGGTTTTGCGCGCGGTCAAAACAACGCAAACGTTTATCAGACAGGAAACGAAGACTTAACCATAGACAAAACAACCTCTTAATCTCTCGGGCAATAAAAAACGTTATCAGTTTTATTTAGGAACTACATTACATGTACTATACTGGACAGTGTTACACACAGCCTGGTTTTACACAGCATAAGGTAATTAAATACACGTTTATTTTGACTCGCCCGGCGGGCGACTGGGGGAAGGGTTTTCACTCGCCCGCCCAAGTTTCACTCGCATTTGGCGACCGGGCGACCGCTAAGGTCGAACCCTGATTTATAACAATCACATGCTGTTGGAAATTTTTTTACTTTAAACATGTATTAGCACTCTATTTATCAGGCAAAAAAGCCCAGTGCTTTTGTGTTCACAACTCTGTTTATAGTAACAATTGAGAAACTGACTAGGTAAATTTGCATAAATTTCAAAGTAAACAAAGAAATTGGCAAGGGGGGACTTGAACTTGCGACCAACGGAATACCAGACTAGCCCGATTCCGAAGGTCGCAGGTTCGAGTGCTGCCTCAATCTCTTTGTTCGCTTCGAAATTGATAGTAACAATTGCCAGTGACAGTCAGTGTCCCAGGGAGTCAGGAATCAGTCTTCCTTATCAAAACCTGTCATCTTAATGACTATGCATGACTGATATAGTAATAAAGCAGTCAACAGATTTGGTTCACTAATCATGCAATAATAAAGGTTTTTCATTTGTTGGCGTCCTTAGAGTTTCCCAGAAGATTGCATTACAGTTGATCTCTCATAAATTGTTGCAAGATAAGCTACTCTTTGCTGGTTTAGCAACCATACAATAAAGCTTAAATTGAATTTTGGATGCACTTACATATAAGATGATGCACATGCAATACTTGTACATTATGTATGTGTATTCATGTTGCAAAATATAAAATACAATAAGCTCAGCTGTCTCAAATTGTTTTTAGCTAACAAATTTAACCTACAGTGTATATGGTACACTACACACCCCTTAAAAAAAAGTACAAAACAAATTGATGCATGATTAAAGCTTTAAGTCTTTCCGATGGTTTGCAGTATTTTAAAGGACAATAACAGTTGTATTCGAGTCCCTGCAAGTCCTTTCACAAGTTCAGTCACAAGTCCTTTCATAAGCCAGTCACAAGTAACTGGTTAAAGAATGACAAAGGAATGCTTTTGTTAACAGTTTATTAACATAGCTAGTGATTTTACTTGAGACTGAAGGACTTGAATACAACTCTGAATATCGGCAACCACTTAAAACCCTGTTTTGACAAATCTCAATAAAATACATGATGACATGTACTGGAAAACAAATAACACATAATGCATGCAACATTCATGACCAACAAATCTCAGTAGTACTGTAGCCCTTTTGTAGTCCGAGCTTTTTTTGATCAGAGAAATTTCAAACAAAGCTCCCTGTCATAACATCACCAAATGACTGCACCACAATCACCCAGGCAGAATGGCTTATAACAAAAGTAGCTGTGTCTGAAGGTTGACCTGGTGACCCTGGAGGTTGTCAAGGCAACATGGTTACTAGAGTTACAGTTGTCAAACAGTTGAGGGTCCTGGATCATCAGTGACCAACAGGTAGTGCAAACATGTACATGTACACATTGTAGCAGGTCAATCTGCTTGCCATGCTGACTTGCTCAGCCCTTGTGTTTTATTCCTCCGTGCTCAGCCCTAGTCTTGGTTGGTTGCAAAACGTCCTAATCGCGGTATACTATGCTATGACTTTTGAATAGGACGTCTTGGCTAACTGACACAATCGCTTGAAAAATTCTGAGCAGAATTGTATACCAAGCACGATATGAGACCGAGGGACTCCCCCTTATACTCTCTAGACTATTGTTACCTAACACACCACCCTAAAAACCTAAAAAGAATTCCTGAGAAACTACAACATTCCTCAAGCACAATGACCACCACAAAGGAAGGAGAGGGGTTCCTTCCATCCGTGCGTGAGAAAATTCAAGATGGCACCCAGAATTAAAACTCTGAATGAACAGAAAAAAAACTTGATTTGAAGAAAATAATTTACATCACAGAATAGCAGTAAAAACTGACAACGATAATCTCACTTCTATGATCACATGTACACATTTATTGTTCATCATTTACACTGTTCCTGTACTAATGACTGCTTCAAATATTTCTGGGAAAATAACGCAAGACGGGAGGAGCCTAAGTGCGCCTTCTTTGTTCCTAACGTTCGTTGTCTACTCCCTACTGAGCAGAAAATGAAAATCCTGTTGGCGAACACCGTTAGTGGGTTGGTTCTCGTCATTCACTGGCAATGCTTAACATGGGGCATTAAAGGTAGTATACACCATTTGCAGATCTCGACGCTGGTTGAAAAAAACCGCTGTTTTTTGTGCTTTTCTCGGCATCCATGATTCTAAAACTTCGGACAGCTCAGTTAAACAATATTTACTATCAAATACAACCCCCCAAATCCACCTATTCATGATAATTTAAGCAATTACCAATGGTGTATCCTACCTTCAAGGTATATTCAAATAATAATTTTGTTGATTGTACATAGGCCAACCGTGTACATTAATATTTATTGAGAAAAGTCTTTATACGCGTACCGTTACAAAATATACAAATTGTCGGACTCAAAGAGATGTACATTACCGGGACATGATGAAAACTAAAAAGACAATTTGCTAAGTCATAATTCTGACTTACTAAATCATAATTATGACTTATAATTCTGACCTACAAGTAGTATTATGTCATAATTATGACTTAAAGCCTTGAATATATACCGTATTCCCTTTCAAGCCAGGTTTTATAATCTTGCAAATTAACGCAATAATATTGCATTATTTCTAATGAATCAATTTACAACCCTATTGTTTCTGTGTAATGGCAACCTTTTATTTACATCCGTTATTTACATTATTTACATTATCCATTATTTAATGTTCAATTAAAGTGCATCAAATAGCATTGTAAGGAGATTTGTATCCTCTTTTCCTATACCCGAGAACCCTCATTTCAACCTCTGCCCAGTTCCGTCACACTTTTCAAGAAAACTTTTTTAAAAATTTTTATCCAACCATAACCCTAACCACCCTGAGTCCATCAAAATCCATTTCCTGTTTTGGAGAATTTTAGCGGATTCAGGATGCCTCCATATTGAACAAACTGGAGGAGTGTGATGGATTGAGGATTTTAAGCCAAGCGTTACTGCAGGAGTTTGATGCATTCAGGATACAGAAATTTAGGTGATGGACTGTGATGGACTCTATAGAGAAACACACTGCAATTTTTTGTATGCCACCTTGGTATCCTGAATCCGCAAGAATCCATCAACTTTTGCTGGTGGATTATTGATGGACTCAGGATATCTCCAGTATGCACACCAGAGTCTGATGGACTCAGGACACCAGCAGTTTTTGCAAACCAAACTTGGTATTGTAGCGGATTCAGGATACTTTCTAGAAAAAGCAGTGAAGGGGTTAGGGTTATGTTACCCGGTACATACGGTACATGTACATGTACGTATACAATGAAGAAATACGCGTTCACTAAAAAAAACCACTTGAGTTAAAATGAGCACAGGAAATACAGTCAGGTGGTTGCAACAGATTAATGCTTGAAATAAGTAGAAAGCTACCAGTATATGTACCACTTGAGTATTTCTGTAAATTAAAGTGTGTACAAAATATATCACTGGAGGAGCATGCTTGACACCATTTAACAGAGTTTCTATAGTAACCATGACTGGCAGTAATTTGCAGTCAACATTGACAAATTGTTAAAACAAATACCGATTGCAAGCCAGCCTCTTGGGTCAGTAACAAAGAATCTCATGCGATTAGTGCTTAATCCTGCTGTATAGACGATGTGCCCTCAAATGTGCCCAGCAGTATGCGCACGCATCATGTTTTACATAAATTAGGTTAAAAGATGACACCAGAGATTCAGAGGTCACATAATTCAAAGGCGATCTGACCTACGACGTCACTCTTTAAGCAAATTTTATGTAAAACACGAGGTGTGCGCATCACTGCCGGGCACATTTGAATGTAAACACGTGACGTCAGAGGGCACATCGTTTATATTATAATAGGACTAAATACCCAAATTTAAATAAGTAATTCACCAAAATTCTATTTGATTGATTCAGTAAGTACATACATGTACAAAGATCGGTGACTTTACTTGATTAATTTACTTGATTAATTTACTTAATTAATTGGCACTTTTCTGTTACACAGCGGTGACACAGGGGAATTTCCCCAATTATTTGCCTTTCCTTCTAGCTTTAAATATAATTGTTTTGAATAGGGCCCCCATACGTCTACCCCCCTCCCCCACACACACACTCAAGTGTGTAAAGGCCTTCGATCGTGGACGGGGTATTTTCCGACCGTCTTCCCTCTTTTGTTTATACTCTAACGTTTTTTGATGATCGCCATAGGATTTGTACACGAGAAAAGATCGTGGACGTTGTGTCAATCGTGGACCCATTGTTTGACTCCCAATTCTTTTGTCCGACGACCACGATTGCCGGTCAATACAAACGCACACACACACAGCTCTGTTTTGACCGGCAATCGTGGACGGGGTATTGTCCGACCGTCTTCCCTCTTTTGTTATACTCTAACGTTTTTTGATGATCGCCATAGGATTTGTACACGGGAAAAGATCGTGGACGTTGTGTCAATCGTGGACCCATTGTTTGAATCCATATTCTTTTGTTCGACGACCACGATTGCCGGTCAATACAAACGCACACATACAGTCGTGAACCACATAACGATCGAGGCTCGATATTGTGTTTTCCTTTATTCCTACGTTATACCCAATCCCCATTGCTTTGCGCTTGCACCATCGATCGAGGACCGAATTTGTCCATTCATACCGCTGACCGAGGGGCTTTTGTTTTCTTTGTTCTCCTTTGTGTCCCGCCCCTCGGTCGTTATGTGGTGCCGGAACACCACCACCACCACCACCACCATTGTTTATGTCCATCCCCCCCAAAAAAACTTAAATAAAAATAAAAATAATAATAATAATAAATAAATAAATAAAACCCCAAACAATTAACAAATATCAAAGAAATAAATAAACATAAAATTTTCCAATCTTACCTTCTACACGATATGCAATATTATCTTCATCGTGGTTTCCCTGGTAACCCCTAAACAAATCAGAGCCCCTCTTGGACTTTCTAGCGGCATATTTAGGCCACATGCAGCATTTCATCTTACGGCTCAATACAAACGATGAAAAACTCCCCAAAAAATAACGACACGCCGCTATTGTGACATGTGGAGGAATGGCTCAAAACTGTATTAACCAAAATCAACTTGGACATGATCCATTTTAGACACATGTATGCAATTGTTTACTTTCTCAACAGAACAAACAGCCTACACAGGGCTTACAGTGCATTATACCATCACCAGCTATTTTGCAGCAAAATACATCATTCCACCTGACAAAAGCAAGTGTAAACAAACACGGATCAGCTTCCAGATATTCTAGACAAGAGACCAACAGCGAGCAATTGTTCCAGGGGATCTCAAATGAAGGTTTTTAATAAAGACAGGGTCGGAAGTTTAACCTTGCTTTTTTTTCAGATTGAGAGCTTTAAAAAAAAAATAATACAAAGGTATCGCAAAATTTTCTTCTCTATTCCACGGTAAACAGGAGAATGTCTAGTTTTTCACAGGCAATTAAGATTACGATCACGATGGGGAACATTTACTTGCCACAGAAACTTAATACAGTATGCCGTGTTTTCTTTGTTTTTCCTATAGAAAGTACATATAATAGTTCAGACCATATCCATTCACTTTAAAATTAGCTAAAGATGTTTACAATCTTCTGAAAATGGAGATAGGATTGCACAAGTGTATCATAGGTTACTTCAAAAGTACAATGCTCACACTGTGAATAAGTAACAATGGATTTTCATTGTTAACCCCTTTTCACACGGCACAACAAAACTCTCGGGGTTTTAGAAATGTTCTCAATGTTTGAGAAATTTTACAAAATGCTTGAGAGTCACTGACCTACGACAAAATGTTCCACTAGCGGAAGATTTCTCAAGGATGCTTGCCAAACCACCATGTGAAACAAATCCTTGTCAAATGACCGACGTCCATTGAGAAGACAGCCTTTACGCGGAGACCTTCTACCTGAAACCTTTGTTAATGTGACGTTCAGGAACGTGCAAGCACATTACAATCAGGCCGTGCAGTTTTTGAAATACACGCGCAGTACGCACTGAATAGCCATTCAGCGTCATTCATGTACTTTTTACGGCGGGGGTTAGTGAAGGAACAGGCACGTGCCCATGAAGTCGAGGCTGTTTCAAGAGACCTCGGACAACTTTTGTTTTTTGCCGTGTAATTTGCTTGCGAATTTGTTGGCTGGTTGCCAAACATCAGTGCTCGTCAGTGGAGTCTCAAACCTTGATTTTTTGTTTGTTTATTGTGATAAGGTTTTGGTGCACTGTTTTTCCTTTGTCATGTTGCACACGTATACGATTTACCCTATGCATACCAGCAGCGTATTTTTTTGCTAGGACCCTCTGCAAATTTTATTGTTTTGTACGTAAATTTGAAGTACTGGTAGTACCGGTGTCCTACGTATGTATATCGTCCTGATCATGCTAAATAAAGTAAAATCCTGAAAAAGTTTTGTTAGATTTTGTAGGGAAACACTTGTATTACAGATTTACAGGTAGGATACACCAATAGTAAATGCTTGAATTATCCTGAATGGGTGGATTTGGGGGGTTGTATGTTATAGTAAATATCGTTTAACTGACCTGTCCGAAGTTTTACAATCATGGATGCCGAGAAAAGCACGAAAAAACAGCGTTTGTTTTCAACCGGCGTCGGGCAGTTATTCTTATGTTATTATTGTTTTTTTCGCGATCGCCGTCCGGCAATCGCGAATTCTGTTTTATAAAATTATATTTTTCGGAATAATTTTGCTGGATGCTGGAATCATTATTTACTTTCAAATAAGCAAGATATTTCTTAATAATTTGGTAGTACATATTTTTGATGCAAATGGTTTATACTACCTTTAACAGGATCCTCCCCAAACCCATCCCTTACAATAAAAGGCTGATATTGGTACGTAACATGTTGCATACAGGTAACTGTGTGTAATTTACAATGTGTTACTATAAATTCATTTCAATACAATCAAACCAACAACACAATAATAAAAATAGAAAACATCAGTGTAATTAATTCTTCATACAATATTGGTTTGTGGTACCGATAATTGGTACCATGTCTGAGATCAATGTAATTTTTTAATGGCATTATTATTTGTTTTATTTACAAAGAGTCGGGAGGAAATATTCTAAAGGAAAAACGAAAGCAGGATACAAATATTGTACATGATGTATAGTGCATTTTATTGTAAAAACTGTTATTAAAATTAAATCCCAATGTGTAATGTTATCTTGAATATTATTTACAGAAAGAGTATCTACATGTACAGTACAGTGCCCACTGCACAGCGCATTAAAAATATACGTACAAATATGTGCAAATGTACAATGTTGGAACCAAGGATTTTGTTTGACCAAAATTTGTATTAACAGTGTTTGTATTAACGAGAGTGAACTGTAATGTGTAAAAGAACATGAGCAACCGTCTTTGTGATTTATATCTTCTTGTTATTTTATTTCAGTAACAATGTACAGTATTCCAAGCAGTAACAAAAGCTTGCCCAGCTGGATATGGCTTTATATTAGTGCATGGGAAACCTCCAAGCTCACAGTAGGCTTACGTACTCATCAGCACACGTACTGGTACTGTACATGTATGCACGTTTGTTTATGGTGTAAATCGAGGAGTTTCCTTTGTTCCTCTCGAAAATTTCCTTTGTTTGTACTCTAACCTTTTCCGACGGCTCTCATTGGTTTTGTACACGAATCTCAATCGAGGTCGTCCTCGATTCTAACCCTAACCCCAATTCACCTTCGTGTTGCCAGGTATGTGTCCTCCATTTACACCATAAACAGACCCATGTACACCTACCTATGTACATACACACCGTACATCATGTAGTCATCAGACAAAAGAAGCTTGCTTTCTCTGACAAATTTACACTATTATTATTATTATTATTATTATTTCTTTTCGGCAATGAAACCGAGGATTCCTCAAAAGCGCCCAAGGCACTGTAGCTCGTAAGCCTGAAGAAACCCGAGTAGGAGGATGAACGGAATGCCAGAAACACCGGGGCGAACCCCTTCTAAAGCATTGATTTTAAATTTAATACAATTCTAGAGCTTTCCCCTTATCATTGTACTCAAAAGAATCTCCAACCAGTTGTTGAAATCTGAATTTTTCAGACCTTAATTTGATTGTCTTTACACTGGGTTAGGCATGCCTCCAAAATCAGAGTCCAACAGTTTGTGTGTACAGTTGTGTTGGGTTTTGCCTAGTAAATTATACTACATACTACCGTACATGTACATACCCGAGTTTGATTGCATTTTCTGACACAGTATTGTCTGGTAATAAAAACAAGTTGGATTTACAAGATTTTGTAATCACTGATTTCTCCCTGAAGTTCAACTTTACACCTACTTTCCGCCCCCTTTCTGCCACCTTTCCCACACCACCTTTCCCACTTCCTCCCCCTCCCTCCCCACCTATTCCCTCAACCTCCAACCCACATCAGGAAGAGTTCTAACGCTGCAAATTCGCAAAAGTTGAACACGTGTACGGTTTAACTCCAGCGAAATTTCACAGCCCATTCACATGGATCATATGAACGGGCCTTTACGCAGGTATACATGTACTAGTACTACATGTACACGTGTAGTACCTGCCGAGGAATCTACGAGAAGCAACCACAAGCAAAATGGCCTAACAGTATTGTGGTCCCCAAACTGTTTTT
Organism: Crossaster papposus; assembly: GCA_037893245.1. Lineage (NCBI taxonomy): Eukaryota > Metazoa > Echinodermata > Asteroidea > Velatida > Solasteridae > Crossaster > Crossaster papposus. The sequence continues at coordinate 28,573 of JBAIAA010000444.1, forward strand.
ACTGAGCAAAACACTGTTCATCAAATTTGCATGTGGACCCCCTCTAGTCTAGATCTGCTCCTGAACACTTACATGTACCAGTACCATAACTCCAGAAGCTAAGCTCACACAGTCCAAACTTCAAAGTTAGCATGGGGGGGGGGGGGGGGGGTTATCTCTTAAAAGCAAACAATTCTATTTGCCTTAACCACAGACAGACTGACAGGGGATAAGTGACTTTATGACCCATTTCCAGCTTCAAATCACCGGTTGCTTAGTTACTGTACACAATCTTTTTCAGGAATCATGGAGACCATTGTCAATATTAAGCCTATTCCATAGGGTGTGTGAAAACTCATATCAAAAATCAGGACTGTATAAAATGGGCCCGTGGAGTTTAGACCCGTTATAAATTGAGGATGGGAGCGACTACAAGAACGTCCTCAATTAGAAAACAAAAAAAGTACAAAAAATAAAAAAAACTTAACGAAAACAAAAGCTGTTTTGGCTGAAATGCCAAAACAGCTAAATAAACAAATTAACCCTAACCCTGCCAGACCCAGCACAGTGCATCTGTGACGACTGCTAGACCTTGCTGCATTCTGCACACAAGTCAATGTGACAAAGTATGCAATCTGATGAGTCTGGCAGGGTTTCTAGCCAAAATACCCACATTAGGCCCTCTTAACTTATTTGATTTAAACCCTAACTATCAGAAACCCATCAAACTCCAACTGCAGATTTTGCTAGGTTTTGGAAACATTAGCAACTTGTCTGATTTGTTTGACTTAGTACCAAAAGCCCAGAGAGACCCTGTTGAATTCTGTAAGGTTCAGGGCAGAAAGGCATGAGACTTGTAAAAATGTTGGTGTTTGAGAGAACACTAAACGTGCTACTGTTAGCAAGTAACGTACCAGTATCTGGTATTGTACATATATGTACGTGTGTAAGTACCATGTTTGAACTAAAAATGTATCAAATTTGATAAGAATTAAATGTACTGTAATATCGTCATGTACTTCTGCTGTATCTTGATCAACCGTCCTACAACCCTGGACAAGTACAAACAATAGGCCATCTACACAATGATGGTTCACTAGGTTTTTAATGTTACACATGGGCACACACAAAAATAACACTGATCCTTATGACCACACCGACTGGGTGAATGTCCTTTTACGATACATTGGAATAAATGTTTACCAAATTTACATGTCTCCATCAAACATCACAATGTAAACTTTCCAAAGAAATCACTGATTCTTCTAGAAAATTTGACAAAGCTCACAAAACTGAGAGAATTTTTATTTTTTAAGATTCTTATTCTCCTAAAGCGAACTACAAACATACTTTGTACACTGATGTTGAAATTTGCCCCATAAAATTACTGCATAGACATACCATCTGACCATGGAGGAATATACAATTAATGAATGTATACAGTACCAACATGCACTGCCCAGCTGTTAATAATAATCCAAATGTACCGTACAGTAATCTGAAGCATCCCATATGATGCATAATGTACAATGTAAACCCTCACATTTTAATCTAGTTGTACAGCACGTGTACAGTGAGACATTTCAGAACAGCTTTGTAACATTAATGATTTGGCCAACACTTTCAAGACTGGTCGGGTACATGTACACTATGTACTATGGAGACTTTTGCAGACATTATTGACACGATTAATTTAAATTCAATTTTATTAACCAGTTCGCGCCGGATGACGTATATAAACGCAAAAATTTTCCAAAATTCAAAACGGATGACGAATAAACACGCCAAGTTCAAGTTCGGAAATGTATGTCAGCAGCGCGCAAGGCCGGAAATGCGTGGGTGTGCTACCCAGCACTATCGGCCTGAACACGCTTTGGATCGAGTTTCGTTAAAAATAATCCCGCCCGTCGGCTCGGCGATGTTAAAATAATCCCGGCGCGAACTGGTTAAAAGGCCCAAAATATGACGCCAAAGGTTCAGCAGAATAATTTTGTAATTTTCATTCACACACACCTGCCTTTGAGGAACGTAGCATTCCGGTCACAAAGGCTAAACATGGACACAGTACAGGCAGCACACAATGACAACACATGTATACAAAAGAATCTAAACTGCTACAAATTGTGGAAAAAAGTCCCCTTAAGTTCTTTATCCCTTCATCTCTATTATATTTTCTGTACATGTACATTTACACACTCTGTCTCTCACACCTGTACCTGGCAAACTGCCAGAATTGTAGCCATCATATTGTATGACAAATATAGACTGTTTAGTGTTTACATAAGAACCTCACAGTAGTTTCTATTATGCGAGAAATGAGAGGGAAAGAGTCTAATGTGATCTGAAATAATGTAAAGTGCAAAAATTAGAGAAAACATGTACATGTAGTTCAGACCATTTTTAAATTAAATTCCAGTAGGGATGTGCTTTGGAACTGGGTACTCAAAACTTGAACGTAAAAATTGTTCAAGTAAATGCACAATTTAAATAATATTTTTAATACGAATTAATATCAGTGCAGTACTGTGGATATTTTTACATTGTTTTTGAGCCTGTACGACTCTTAATAACAAGTTATTAGCTTCAATTGAACAATGCAAAAAAACCATAGTACCTAGTCAATCAAACTTCAACAAGTTGGAATTTGGCAGGTTAACTTACCAAGTTAACTTGCCAAGTTTCGTGAAATGGTTCGTAAGGAAATGGCGCAACTACGCAACTGTTGTGTTGTATAAAGCCTTAAGTTGTAAAAATGACGCAAGCTACATACATTTTTGTGAAATAGGCTGCTGGATAGTTAACACCGACAAAACGAAGACTCGCATCGCTCCAGCGAGGATGATGGGTGAAACAAATGCAGAATCAGTTGAATTCAGAAATAAATAAAGAAATGTAAAAACACTAACCTGCCAGCTGCTTGATTTGTGACTGAATGATATGGTCAGACTGCTTCCTACCACCTCTTCTCAGGCTTTCCATGTTGGAAGAAGAGATCCCGACTCAGTCTTGAGACCACAAATAAATAACATCCATTGCTTGAGGAGTATCCACCGTCTCCGATAGGGTGCTTGTAATGAAGAGATTCCGCTGTTAATGTTCCCCTGCAGAGCTAATGGTCCAGCTCTGTGTGCAGTTTATAAAATTAAGTGTTCTGAATTGTGCCTCCTAGCTGTGTACATTACTAGGCCAGTCATGCCTTGGCCATAAGCTGTTTAGGTTCAAAAGTCACATGGCTGTAGGCCTAAACTCTCAGGGTCATGTTTTGTTGTTCTTGCCTGACCTGAGGGTAAAATAAAATTAAGACTATGCAGTAATTATGCAGGTTTCTGGTTGGGGCTAATGGCTAGATATAATGACTTTATCAAATAAAACAGGTGCGAGGGTTATGTACATATGATAGTTTCTTCTTGTGGAGTGTCTTGGCCGAGTGGTTAAGAGCGTGTGTTTTCTGTTCCACAGAGCGCGAGTTTGAATCCCGGCCGTCGACACGTGTGTCCTTAAGCAAGGCAATTAAACCACTATTGCTTCGTCCTTCGGATGGGACGTAAAGCCGTTGGTCCCGTGTGTGTGTATTGTGTATTGAACATATGAACACGCACGTAAAAGAACCCAGTCACGCTTAACGCTAAGAGAAGGGGTTCGCCCCGGTGTTTGTGGCATTTCGTTCATCCTCCTACTGGTTTCTTCAGGCTTACGAGCTACAGTGCCTTGGGTGCTTTTTGAGGAACCTCGGTTTCATTGCCGAAAATAAATAAATAAATAAAAAATAAATAAATAAATAAAACAAGCATTCACTTTGAATACATTTAACAATAGTGTGACCTCCGGATATAAACTGCAGTATTAGATCTTTTAAATAAAATTATTTTTAAATGTTATTATTAGGCTTGTTGAAACGCTGCACTGTATGTTGCAAATAGTTTAGTGGCTACGTAAACTAATTCCAATATTTAGAGCAGCGTCTTATTGAAGGGGGGGGAGGGGGACTTCAAATGTTTTGTTTATAAGGCCTCTTAAAATTAATAAAAAGGTTTACATCGCCGTCCGTCCCAATTTTTAGCTCCGTCCCGATAATTTTTATATTTTATATTTTTTCTAAAACTGTGTTTTTTCTTCTTCTGTGCATGCAATTGATGGTCTATAGGATCATCGATAACAACTGCGCGCGCCATGCAGTGCTTGTACTTGTAGGGAGACGTACGCAATCGCTTCATCAAAACCCGCCTTCAAAACAGTTGCATCACGTGGCTGACGGCATGCAATAGCGCGCTCTGCAAAGATCGTCAGAAATCACTGAATTCGGGAGCGATGCACGGAGCTCATCGAGTGCAAATTTGTATCTATACGTATTTACTGTGTGAGATGTGTGACTCGTGTTGCTCAAATGTATCTCATGTTTCTCCCATCTACAAAATGTATGCACATGCGCGTTTACATGCTTCCGCCTAAATACATAAAAGGGCGGGCGCACATGGCAGACTAGACCCCGTGCATGACATTTCACCTTGAATATTGAAGGATATCATTATATAAAATATAAAATATAAATTCCCCTCCCCACCAATTTTTTGAAATCTTAGTGATGTAAACCTATTTATTAATTTTAAGAGGCCTAAATTCATAACCGGTATACACTTTGTACGAAAATAAAAAGCACTTTCGAGATCGAGTAAATACGCAAGTTACAGCTAAAACAAACTAAACAAACAGATAAATATACAGTTCCTGGGCAACTTCAATACACATGATTTTGCTGATTTGTTTCCAGACAATGGCTACAACGCCCTCATCATCAGTCGACCAGCAGAACGCTGTATTTTCCAAACATGCCAAATGACTTTTTTGTTTTGTACAAAACGTCAATCGTTATGCATCTGTTTTTAATCATTTTGTACGGCGATGCGGCTAAAGCTGTCAATAGCTCGAGTCTCAAAATCATCAACTATTTCAAACCACAACAAAATCTTACCAACCGATGTTAGAGCATTAATAATGGCTAATGCTCGATCGTCGTGTTGTCTTGCCTCATTACATCCCTCCACTTGCCTTACCACGCGCCATAAATTTGTCAAAATAATTCGATTGATTTCGTCGTCTGCTGTTTACATTGGACACTGCGACCTCATTGAGGGCGCTGTTGTAAAAATACGGGGAAAGCGCGGTTGATTTAATTTATTGCACCAAACCACTGATAGATCAGTGCACCAAACACGCTATCAAAACAACACAAATCGAACTGAAACAGCGCCGCCTCTCGACGCTCAGGAGTAGAGTGGCAAGATATGTTTAACTGGAAAAAAACCTAGGGCAATTTTCTTTTCAATTTTACTAGGGTTGACCTACTCATTTTTTTATATATTTCCCTCCCCCCAAAACACGCCTAAAATGGTCGTCTCTGGGCTCAGCTGCCTCGATGCCAAATAGACCCACGTTGCGTTCTTTTTGTGAATAAAATCGCCCTAGTTGGAAGACACAAGTCACAATAGTTGCGATTACGGTGGGTTACGATTATCGCAACTAAAGTCACAAATACTTTATCCCCACAAAATGTCTACAATCAGTCCCCATTTAAAGGATAGAGACCTCTAAAAACTCGCGCGGAGTAATTCATCACGTGAGTTGGTACTGTGTGGTCATGTCATGGAGATATATGGTTGCGCCCCAAGTCAATTCGTTTTGAACGAAATCGATGTACCGGAAAGAGCACAAACAAAAAGAAACAGGTGCCATATTTTGTTTTTTAAAGGCACTATGAAATCAATTGAAGTGACACGAAATATTGATTTAACATTTCCTTTACTTATGATGGTACGCATCCGTCATAAAGGGGCAATAACAGCAACGATAAATGCATTTAAAGGGTGCCTTTCACCGCTTTCACGCACCAAACAAGACAACTTGATGTCAGCGCCCTCTTGTGGCCAATGACATAAAGGCATTTATGCACATAAGTTTACCCTGACTAGTTTTGAAGTGACACAAAATATTGATTTAACATTGCCTACATAAAGAGAAAATCCTACTTTCCATGGTTTACGAGTTCAGTATGTCCTGATCCGTTAAGCCTCCGTTATTGCTTGCGCCATATTCACGAAGTATCCACAGAACACGTCGGTAAAAGAGCAATTGTTTTGCGGGAACTCCAGCGTTCCCGTAAAAGCTTACGGGTCTCCGCATAGCGCTAAAATGAAATGGCGGCAGTATTTGTGGTTCTGCTGGAGGAGGAAAACAGGCGTACTCTTCGCCGCCAGCGAGTATTTCGTGATAGGTTACAGCCACTGGACATTTACGACGATGTGGAACTGATAAAGAGGTATCGAATGCCAAGGCATGTACTGTTGGAGGTGAAAGATTAGATCCGTGATCAAGTTGAACATTCAACACAGAGGTCGCATGCAATACCCGCCACGCAGATTATAACAGCCCTCCGATTTTTCGCCGAAGGTTCTTTCCAATTAACAAATGGAGATTTAAGTGGAATTAGTCAGCCGTCAACTTCTCGAATTGTTATCCGGGTCGCAACTGTCCTTCAAAGAATTTCGCCACAAATAATTCAATTTCCGAGGAACATAGCCAGTCAGAATCTGATCAAAGAAGGTTTCTATACGATGAACGTCATCGTCGGATTCCAAACGTTTTGGGATGCCTTGATGGATCACTTGTCGTGATTAAATGTCCTGTACGTGACGAAGGTGCCTATACATATGCAGACATAACTACCACGCTATAAATGTCCAGGGGGTTTGCGACCACCAGAAGAAGTTCACCAATATTGTTGCCAAGTGGCCAGACTCGACCCATGATTCGTTTATGCACTCACTCAAGCCTCAACCACCAACTAGCCAATGGTCTTGCAAACGATGGTCAACTTCTGGGCGATTCTGCGTACCCACTTTGATCATGGCTGCTAACACCAGTACCACAACCTGATGATGATAATGCAGAACGTTGATACAATATTCATCACCGAAGAACCCGACAGAACATCGAGGGAACTTTTCAATTTGGCAGATGGAAAATGAGGTGGCAGTGCCTGCATAGCGAAGGTATGTGTTTACGGTGTCAGAAGAAGGCCTACTTCTGTATGTATGTGAACTCTGCCATCCAGGAGCCATTGCATCTTTCTGGATGCAACTCTAAACTTGTGAAATGGTGCTGTCATCCAGAAAGTAGCATTGTCTCTTGACAGATTTTCAAGTACTTTAGAATTCAAAGACAACCACCTTCTGTAATGCACATTACAAAATAATGTGGTCGACGTCAGTAAAAGTATCGTAACAAATAAAGCTCATGGTTATTTACTATTGCACGAAAATGTGTTGGTGATGACTGTAAATTCGTTTAGATGCCGGATTGTGTTAATCGAAGACTGTTTCCGATAGTGTAAGATGTACACCACCCTCGAAAAAACTGCCTTTGAAATCTGTTTGACAATAGGTCATGGTATATACAGTCTAGGTACAATATGAATTGCCCCACGTTGGCAAGAAATCAATTGATGTGGTTTTGCTAAATATAATTTGCTGTTCGTTATACCGCCCTTCCCGTAAAATGCTGTTTATCATCAGATTATGTTTTTGGTGATTTAAGTCAACTTCTTAATTTCACATGTTTTTTAACCAAAAAAGGAATAGATTGGTATGATGCCTTTCACAGAAAAAGTTCACGAAATCGTTCCTTAGTTTTAGAAAATAACCAGTGCACTGTGGAAATTCATCTTTTTTTCGCCAAGAATTTGAAATATAGACCGCAACCAGCTACCATATGTATTTTGGATTCATAACAATTCGACTACATTTCTATTTTACGCTCTTATGAATTGTTACATAATCACACATCGCTTCATTCACCCGTACAGCTCGTTGAACGACACCTCCATTATTAGCAAAGCTCCGCAACTTTACCGATACCTAACGGAACCTTTCGTGAATACGGCGTAGCGCAATTCTAACGTATCCGTTAGGCCATCCGCATAGGCTGTTACGGACCCGGTAATAGCGGATGCTTCGTGAATAATGTCCCTGTTCCGACAATACCCTATTGGGTCACTGTATCATGGTGAACTACGTTGGCTTCTCAACTTTGGAGAGCCACAGGGTCAGATGATGGCGCATTAGCCGCAGATTATTAGCGAATACAACTTCCCGACTATTCATCGGGCAGGGAGCTCGCGCGGCAACGCAGACGGTATGTCACAAATCCCATGTAATTAGTGTTGACGGGATGAACAGACAGAAGCGCCAAAGCTGACGACACCTGGAGGTGAAAATGCACATGGTGAAACATCAGTTAATGTAGCAGGCGTGAGAAGTATTGCGCCTTCCATAACCTGCACAAAGATGGGAGAGGCGCAGATAGGACGCATCAATTATTAAATGAGTGCTTAAGGCCAAAGAAAAGACAAAGGAGAGACCCTGAATGGGCGGTGATGTCTTCAAGGTCCTCAGTGGCGAAGACATACAGGTGATTATGGGGTCAACTTGCTGTACGAGGTGGAATCCTGTGTAGCCGATGGGAGTCGAACGATGGTCGCCAGGTAAAGTGGCACATGGTGCTATTATAACAAATACAGTGACAATTAAGTTGGTGAAATGTTAGGCCTACATGGAGGGAAGTCAAGCGGGCATTTGGGTGTCAAGAGAACCATGGCCATGGTCCGCGACATATTCTACTGGGTCGGCCGGCAGCTGAAGTTAGGTTGATCGTTAGGCAGTGGAATATGTGCGCGAAGAGAAAATCACCGGCCAAGGCTAGAAAGGCGCCTCTACGGCAGCACCTCCCGGGTCACCTGGAGCCTGTCGCCATGGACATCATGGGCCCACTGCCAGAAAGCAAGAAGGGCAACAAATACACCTTAGTCGTAGGCGACTGTCTGACAACATGGATGGAAGCCTATCCCATACCTGACCAGACGGCTGAAACAGTCGTGGAGTCCCAGAAGTCCTACATACAGACCAGGGCCGTAACTTCAAAGCACAATTGTTTGCTGAAATGTGTCACATCCTTGGCATCGAAAAGACATGGACATACAACTTAAAGTCCGACGGAATGATTGACAGATTCAATAGCACACTAAATAACATGGTCCCCATGATGATACAGCCTGAGAAACAACAGCGTGATTGGGATAAGAAGCTTCCGCTAGCAACATTTGCATATCGGGCGACGCCGCAGCCGGAGTTGACATGTGAATCTTCAAACATGCTCATGTCAGGCGACAAGTGCGACTTCCCTGATCTGACTATTGTAGCAATTCACTAAGTAGCAATTCCCAATTACCAATGTTGTATCCTACCTTTAACAGAAAGGTTGTATTATTGTTGGGTGATTGCTTATTTGTTATGTTATAAACTTTATTTTCAAGGCAGGCTTTAAGGTTCATTATGTCCGCACTTTGCTAAGGAAATGTATTTTTTTTCAAGAAGGGGTCATCATCTCAAAAATGCTATAAATCTCTTTTATTCTATTTATACGAACTCAAAACCCGCCAATTCTCTGTATGGGCCTATATATTTTGGCACAAAAGCATAACACTTATTTTCATACGATTGAAAAAGTCTGTTTAGACCAGACGTATAAAAAAACTTCGTTGGGAGAACAAATATAATACGTGTATACTGAAGAGTGTGTGTACGCAGCTCTAAATAAACTGGATGAGTTTTCCCAGATTCGTAAAATATTCATCAACGAAAGAACGGGGGTAAAAGAAGCACTCCATCGAAAGGGCTCATAATGGCCTAGTCATCAATTTAAGTTGTTTTCCCGTTGCATAATTATATATAATTTCGCCGCATTTAAAACCCATGTTGGTTTCTACCAGCCTACAGATTTTAATTCTAAACTCGGGAGGGGTGGGGGGGGGGGGGGGGGGGGGAGGAAACGGAGGAATAATTGATAAGCGCATTAGGCGTAGGCCGGCCTTGGGACCGCATGAATGTAATCAGCTAAGTTCGAATAATAAAACAGCAGTCATATCTAAACATTAAATCTTAATTCTATTTGTTTATTTTATATGCTGGTAGGATTGTGGGCTAATCTTATTCATGCTTTGAAAGTGACAAGTTTCATACATGTTATGATGTATGAAACCTTTACAACGGTGTTGTTGAATGGTTGGTGTTGTAAGGAATCGTCTTCAGTTTCTTAAATAACAAGAATTCTAATTTTGTGAAACTCTGTGGCAATATACTTACAAAAACAGTTGAAAAACAGTGGCATAGGTGGCATGTCTCTCACCAATCATGTGGCCCAGGTTCGATTCTCTTGCACGTTCCATCGGCTCGACCACGTTGTAGTCGCGTCCTTCCCAATTCAGCACCCCAGCTGCGAGTAATGATGATTAGCCTCCCAAATTAACTGTAACTTCCTTGCTCTATGTTCTAACCAACAGATCAGACAAGGCGTGGTTTAATCACGACAGAATGGATGGCGAACTGGTGAAGCATCTTGGAGGCTGCCATTGTGGAGCCGTCAGGTTTGAGGTTTTAGCTCCAAGGAAAGTGACAGTCTTCAATTGCAAGTAAGTCGTTAATGTGTTTAACATTATCTCCATTTAGATCCTGGATAAAGGGAGATACTTTTATTTTCACCTGCACTTTACGCTAGTTGGCCATGGGTGCTAGTGAGTAGCAGAGTTGTGATAACTCAACTCAAGGCTGACTCGAGTCACAGTTTTTTGAGACTCGACTCGACTCGGGTCCTGATGGGTAAATGACTGGTCACACTGCAGGCAAATGACTCGACTCGACTTGACTCCCTCATCAGAATGACTCGACTCGATTGACTGACTCGTTACAACTCTGTTGAGTCGTGGTGCACAACTGCGCATTTGAAACGGGTACCCGGGTATTGTTAATGTTCGCTAATAACATGGCCCGGCACGGCTCCGAACGTGGTGCACTTTGATTTTTTTTCTTTAGAGCCTTTCTAGAGCAAAACATTTAATTCAAATTTCACAGTATTGAAATGTTTATCTAGAGAAACTAAAAGCACACACCACTGGTTTGAATTATCAGAAATAGGTGGATTTGGGGGGTTGTGTTTTATAGTAAATATCGGAATTTCTTTTTATAAAATTCAATTTCATTTTGCTGGATGCCTATAAAATTATTAATTACTTTCGGTAGTAATAATTTTTCGATATCTGCAAATGGTGTATTCTACCTTTAATGTATGGATTAAAACATTTCAATTATAAAACACTGAACAGTTGCTTTGTTTTTTATTTTGGATAGAGAGGTGTTTTATAAAACACATGGACTGCATATTTCAGTTTAATACTAATCCACGTGTATATGCCAAACGTAGTTTGTGTAGTTCCCTTCATGACACGAAAAAGTATTATGTGGGGTTAATTCACAGAAACTGAATGCATGCAAGCATTAATATCGCTTACTAACAATAATCAGGCCTATAGATTGAAACCCATCCAGTCAAATGCCAGATTTTGTTGAAATCTGTTAAGATGGGTACAGAACCCCTAAACGTTTACACTAGGTTAGCTCCATACAGTTTGCCATGGGGTTGGAATTGGCAAGAGGATGGGTATGGTTCCTTACTAGTAAATTACTCTAGGGAGTTAGGGTTAATTGGGGGGAAATCCATTATGCGTAAAACCAAAAGAATTGTGTGTAAGTTTGGATAATACATTTTTTTCTTCTTTTACATTGTCTAGCTGCAGTATATGTACAAAGAAGCAAAACAGGCACTTCATTGTTCCCAAGTCTCGCTTCAAACTCTTACAGGTAGGTCATTTCAATAAGCCAGAGATATGACATATTGTCCACCTTTAGCAGAGTTGTATTCTAGTCCCTGCTTTGAAATGTTTTGTCCGTGTACGTGTGTGGCGCGCGGCAACGAGCCGATAAACTTTGTCCTGTGTCTTTTCTCCATGGTCCTACAGAACACGTCATATGAAATCGCTTGCGCGCGTGTACTAGTTGATGCATGTATTTTACGGGCGATCCGGAACTAGGAAAAAATGAACGTTCAGTCTTTGGCAGATTTTTTAATACTGGAGACTTTTAGACTTATTTTTACTTATGTATTAAGAAGCTTGTATGTTTCTTTTCAAAATGCACTTCATCTAAACAAATAGTATTAAGACCAAGCCATAACAAGGTAGGTTTTATTTGAAGCGATCCGAAACTAGGAAAAATCCGGAACTAGGAAAACAACTGTACCACTGCTAATCTACATGAACAAAGCCAAAATACGGAAACGAAGCTGCGTTTGTAAAACGGCCTAGAAGAAGTCGAAAAATTCGGAGTATTTTCACCATTTTTCAGCGGTCATCCCCCAACCCGGTCATTACCATGCAGTAATAACCGGGTTCTCGCACTGTTATTACCTAATTGTTCAATCAATTACGACTGGCTTTATGAACGGACTTGTGACTGGACTTATTCCAAGGACTCAAATACAATACTAATGGATGTGTCTTCACTAACAGTTTTTGTGCATCTGTCCTGTACAGTTGGCCCATATAACCTCCTAATGGTTCCCCAGGATTACCCTGCTAAATCTAAGAATCCAACTTCAATGATCATAATGTTACATGTCACCACGATAAAGTTGAAAATTTCCGTTTTGCGGAACAGATCGGCACAAGCCAATTTTGTTTCTTTTTTTTCTTTGTTTTTCTTTTTCTTTTTTGGGTGAATCTTAATTAATAGGTAAGTCGGTGACGGATAAAGACAGGTATAGTCTTGGTAGACTTAGGCCAGCAATTTTTAAAAGTCTCTACAAATAAGCTGCTATTATTTTTTAATTAGCAGAAGATAATTTTGGTTTTGTTTAAAAGAGAAAAGGTTGTCCTTTGAAGTGATATATCTTGACTATACCCCTATTCCTTTGTTTCGAGGGTACTTTTTTTAGAATCGCCCTGTTTAAAGATGGACTACAACGGAATAATGATAAAGGCTGTGTTGCTGTTTTTTGTTCGAGAAATGTATAATGATTACTAATATATCATTAGTATTCAATAAATCTTGTTCCTTCATGCAAAAAAACAACAAAATTGATCGGCGTTCTACGACCCAGAAAAACTCAGTTTCAGCAAAAGCCCTTAACTCATGAATAATTCATACTTTGTGTGTGACGTACTACCCATGAAAACGCATACAGGGACTCCGCAGATCGCGAATATTGACATCAAATATGAGGTCAATATTCGAGACTTTTGGGGAAAGTCGTGAATATCGACGTCAAATTTGACGTCAATATTCGCGACTTTTCTGGAAAGTCGTGAATATTGACGTCAAATTTGACGTCGATATTCGCGATCTGCGGAGTCCCTTCAGGGCCACCATGTATGCGTTTTCATGGGTAGTACGTCATCACTTTTCGCTGGTTTACAAGTCCGCTGGTACTATATCGTGTATTTCATTGTGGTTTTCAGTGGATCTTTGCCGGGAACCAGTACAGGGCGGGAAATTTCAAAATCGAAGAATCGAGGTCTAATTGTTTCGGTCAAATTGCAACAAAATTATTTAGAGAAAAACATGACCGTAACAATAAAGTGTTACCTGAACACAACATAAACAAGGTCCGATAATAAGTGTGAGTTTTTGTTGTAGTCCATCTTTAAGTAGGCCTATCACAGTTATTATTACGAGGTTCAATATTAAAAGAGAAGACAACATGAAAAAAATTACAGTTTGAGGTCGAAGGCAGAGCCCAGAATGATATTCTAAGGGGAAAAAAACACAAAATCTAATTAGAACTGAAATCTCAATCCACATGTTGGCCCAGGCAGGAATCGAACCCAGGTCATAGCAGTGGAAGGAAAGTGAAGGGTCATCACACTAACCAGACGTAACCAAAGTGATCAGTTATAGAGAAACAAGGGAAGTATAGAAATAATCAATGTTTGTTTTGTTTACAGGGAGAGGATAACCTCACATGCTACACGTTCAACACCAAAGCAGCCATGCACACATTTTGTAAAACCTGCGGTGTTCAGAGTTTCTATACGCCCAGGTCAAACCCTGATGGACGAGGTCAGAATACTCCGCCTTGAAATGAGAGTTAGGTCAAGATGACGGCTGGATCAAATAACCACTGTGCTAACTCCTTGTTTCTAATAATATAATTATTGGTTTCAAACATTGAACAAATAATTTGTCTGGAGCTGGGCTTGAACCAGCGACCTCTGGATTGACGTTTCGGTGCCTTACCAACTGAGCTATCCAGCCCTGTATTGGCGGTCCCCAAAATTAGTCAATATTTTTTTCAAATTTATCCTTCCCCGTTTAATCCTGCCCCCATCGCCCCCTTTAATTGAGGCTGTTGCATTCCAGCAACACACCCCATAACTATATGACTTGTACACTCATCTCTTAATGGTAAAAGGTCTTCAAGCCATTTGCGAGTAAAATCTGAGTAACATCTGGTACACTGACTTGCTCAAAATGTTTGACACAATTCAACTTTAAATTCTCCAAACCAAAGAGACTGTTACTATATCACGTGATTTGGGGCAAGCTCTTGCATAGTTACATAAGAGACGCTCAGCACCAATACAATGTTCACAGTTGATGAGAATTGCACAAAGACACCAGACCATTCCAGAGTTGTTGGTTGCTACGGCGTAATACTTGCCCCGAATCACACGATGTAACAGTCTCTTAGGTCCGGAGAATTCAAAGTTTAATGTGCCAAGCATTTTAAACAAGTCAGTGTACCAGATGTTATTTAAATTGAACTTGCAAATGGTTATTGCTTTGTGAGATAGGAGTAAAAGTAAGTTTTCCTGGGCCTGAATTGGCTAATCTGCCTTTTTGTTGTTGGTATTTTTGCAGGTGTGGTAGTTTACTGTCTAGACGAAGGAACATTAGAGAGAGCGACAGTGGTTGACTTTGATGGAATCAATCGGAGTCGCAGCATAGCGGCCAATACTGGTAACATCAGCATGATGTCTAAAGAGGATGACAACTGAGTCACCAATGAGTGCGGTATTCTAGTAAATTTTCTATTAAATAATATACTTTTTTTCTTACAACAAAAAAACCATTTTGATTTTGAGATATGGGCCAGAATATGGAGGTGAAATTGTTAATATTGCTTTTCATTGCAAAAAGTAACAGGAAAAATATTCATCTTTCACAGAGTGATTTTTTTTTAAATATTCAAAGGGAACAGATCACCCTGAGTTCAATCATCTGTCACCCAACATTGCTACGGTAATGTAAAACAAAGTTCAGAAATGTCTGTATTTGACAGCGTTTTTCTCTATGCCTTGTTCTATTAAAGGTAGTATATATACACCCTTTGCTTTTGCTGTAATTTTCAAGAAAAAGAAGGAATTAGGGGATTTATATTTCATTGTAAATATTATGACACTGACTTAGAGCCAATTTTATAGAGCTGCTAAGCACAAAAATGTGCTTAGCATGAACATTTGTCCTTGGCAAAAACAACGTTACAGACCAAATTTTCAGGTGATCTTTATTGTTTTCGATTGTTAATCAGCTGGTTTTTGGCTTAGCATGAAAAACCCGTAGGATTTCGGCTGGTAACCTGTTTTTATTGAGCAAGACTTTTTGGTGCTACGCAAATTGTTGTGCTTAGCAGCTCTATGAAATTGGCCCCTGTTTAAAGTTTTGTGTTCATAGAAGCTTGAAAAGCCAAGTAAAATGTGCTGTTGTTGCAGTCTGGTTCATGGACGTCCTTCAGCAGCCAACTAGGCTTATCAGGCTTTTATGAATATCGGTCCAGATCATCACTTCAAAGGGATTGTATACTTTTGGTAATTGGAACCCATTGTTTGTTTCAATCCTATATAGTTATATACCATATTAGATATATACCATAAAACTAACCTGTAAAAATTTCATTTCAAAAGGTGGTAGCGATTTTGAGATATTGCCGAAAATCTGGAGCGGTTATGTCCACGCAGGAAGAATAATCTGCATTGAAATACACAGTCTGAGAAACGTCACTGCAGTAACGCTTCTCAGATTCAAATTTCCGGGCATAAAAAATGATATCTTTTTCCATAACCGCAGTACTTTAAAGTGAAAAGTTACTAAAAATGCGTTATACTACCCAAAGCTGCTGTACTTCTTACCAAGTAAGTTTTTATTGCCATTAATTTTTGGAGTAATTACCAAACGTATACGATATATGTTTTACAATAAAACATATAGCGGCCCAAAAACTGTTCTCAGTGAAATTCTTGTGTTGTTCTGTGTTCAATCGACTAGTTAATTGAAACTCGGCCAGAATTAGGACAAAATGTTTGTCATATCAGAAGTCTAGTGTCGGCCCCATTCACTATGCACATAAATGCAGAGTCGAGACGGGGGCTTTTTGTTTGCTATAACCAGAATTTGTATTAACATTGTTTGTGTTAACGATAGCCAACTTTACAGCTTTAAAAGAAACATGCAATGCGGATTTTGTTTGCTTAAATCAATAAAGTATAATGTTGACAACAACATTATGTGTGTGGTTGTGTTTATTTTCTGGGAAGCCTCATTAACATAAAACCTCGCGAGGGGTATGACGAAAATCGAGGCAGAGACTCGACGCGCTGCTACCGGCCTATCGTATACTGACTGCACGCATTGCAACAAGTGTCCGTCTTTACATGGTTTGTCATTCTGAATCAGGGTAAAAATACAACAGTTTTCGGTTATGCCGACTAGGTGTGTATAGCTGCTAGGTGTAGCAAAACTACTAAGGATGAAGTAGTAAGGCTTAATTTGTTTCCGGCTGATCCTAATATCGGAGGATTTGGACAGCCAAAGTAAAGCTTACCAGCGCGAAGTGGTCCAGGCGGGCCTAGTGATTTTCGGCCCTCTGCAGCGAACATTTTGAGCGGTCGTGCTTCGACCAAAAGCGCTTAAAGGGATCCCATCTTTATCCTCGCTCGAGTCTGTGTCTGAATAAGAAATACTGTGATTCGAATCAGACGAATCAGTACGTCGGATTCACCAAAAACCGAGGAAGAACTTTCACGATCGTCAATGTGAAATTCGATTACCGTGCACAAAACGTACGCGTACGATTCGTACACTGTGGGTGCATACACATACCCGCGGTGGACGTGTGTACATGCTAACATTGCCAATTACATGCTTCGTTGACGCGGTGGACGTGTATACACGCTATATCGCGGTATCAAGCTTCAATGTCTCCATTGAATTCATACAGCCAAGAATTATCCATTAATTTCTTGACATTCAAATTTCCCCACTCTTGTTTCTTAGTCTCTTTTGAAATTCTGGAAATTCTTTTCAGCTGGGTTGCAAATATTTGTATGTAGGCCTATAGGTTTTACCGCGTACAATTGTCTCCGGTCCTGTGTGTAGTTCCACAGCTGACGTATAAACACGTGTCGAAATAAGTAAATTGGAAATAAACCTGGCGCAAACTGCTTAAAAAGAATTATATATTATGTAGCTAGTTTAGAAGCTGTCATCAATCAGTAAACATTATTTTATTTTGTGTTTGTTTTTTACGTGAGAGTGAACCTCTTGCTCGCACTGTTCAGCTATCATAATGTACACCCACGTGTGGGCGTGTATCAATGCGATATAAGTTACAATAAGCCGCTTGCGTGCGTTTTTACTAAAAAAGGTGACGTGCTCGGAACGTGCTCCAACCATAGTGTTGCATCGGTTAACAGTCTCTCAATTCTAATTTGAAGACGTTACATTTTGAAGACGTCAATAACGACACAAAAATTAGTGTAAACGATTGATTAAATAGCATCCTCTCATGGTCCTAGGTACACTCATGGTCCCTCATACCCGAAGGAAGAGTTTATGTATGGCATGCAACAAACATGTCAATCATATTGATTGACATAATGACTGTGTATGTAATTACACAACGTCCTCCCAAAAAACCCACAAACAAACAACCCAACGAATTAATATATAGACAATTTATGATGCGCCATTATATCCACCTTATTGAGATGCTCAAGGCACAAAAAACAAAAACAAAGAGAACAGAGAGACAAAAATTGAAAAAAATAGGAGTGCATTAACAACAGTTCGTGAATTGCCATTACGACCGAGGATTCCCTATTGTGTTTTTCTTTATTCCTTAACTGAAACCTAACCCCATTGCTTTACGCTTATCTTGCCGATCGAGGACAAAGAAACCGTCCTTCGAGGATCTTTTGTTCCCATTGTTTTCTTTTGTTTTTCGATCCTCGATCGCAAAAGGAAACAAGCACATGAAAGCCTTAGGTATGAATTTTTTCGACATGATTATTGTTAGAGACGGTGTTATTCAATGTTATTCATTTTAACAGGAACCCGGGTACCCATATTTTGTTCAGATTGGGTACCGGGTTCCCTTAGTACTCATAAATGCATATCCCTAGTTGAAAGTCGCCAGAGAAACTCATTGAGTAATTGGCCTTATTAACACATCTTGCACTGTGGAAATGTGTAAAAACATCTATCATTTTACTTGCGCCATTCGCAGGTGCTGAGTTGTCAAAGTGCCCTGTTTGTCAGGTGCACAGTTGATTTTTGTGCAGGGCCAAGTTGGTAGGGGGCCGAGTTGGTTACGTCCCCAGGTGGTATATGCCGAGTTGCTAAGATGCCGAGTTGCTAAGATGCCGAGTTGCTAAGATGACGAGTTACAAGGTGCCAAAGGGAGGATACCCAATCGGAAACGTTTGCTGTACTAACAAACAAATCACCCCAATAAACAAACAAAATCTACTCATTTAACCCAAGAGAAAGAATAACTGAGGATCCAGTTTAACATGAAATATTAACTACCTTAACTTCATTTTAGAGTTTGGTGCAATAATTGTTTTAATAGGTGCTGAATCTGCCAACATACAAACAAGTTTATTTAACATGTACACATTTTCACAGAATATCACGTACATTTTCCACCATCAAAGCCTTACTACTCGGTTCTTTTCAGCAAAAGAAAATTATTGTCTACCTACACTTTCCAGCCAATTTCATTTCACAACAAAATTACTACATCATTACATTGTATGTGAGCTTCGATCAATTACTTCTCTAAAGTTATAGTTTATAACCGCGCATGAGCAATGCTCAATTGTACATGATTATGCTGCTGTTGATTTGGCGCAACTGTTTATTTTATCTCTGTAAATCACAGCCTTGTAAGCAGTAAATATAGATTTATTATTGTCTTAATTGTTAGTGTTTCAAAGTCTCTCGTTGAGCAAACTCAAAACCATTTATTAGGTCATTCGGTTTGTTTTTTAAATGTGTAAATGAAAAATGCATGTTCCGACCTACATGTAGCTCAGACGATTTTCAGACGTTCGTGATAAGGTTCGTGATAATGCAACAGTTCTCTAAAACGAGGGCTGAAAGAATGTCAACATGATACATTAGTACACATACATGTACATGTGTCTTTCAAAGTGTCGCTCAAAGTTAGATATACACAAATATGCAGTCAGCGACTAATTTGAATCCTCCAGTTTATGAATGTGCTGTAGAGCGAACACATTTTCTTGTAATCGGTTTGATCTTGAGATTGGACGAGTTCTTAAAATTGCTTCGATTAGGCCTACTTAAAATTTCAATTGGGAAAGTTTACAAGTCGAAGAAGTTGCAGTTCTTCACGTATTTCAGATCAGTGTCGTTAGCCTCGTTGCTGGTCGCGTTGTTGAGCTGACAGACTTTCTTGTCGTCACCCTCCTGCCAGAGATTGAAGGAGTGGCATCGAGGCTCCGCCCAGCACGCTCGGCCACACCCGGTGACTCCCGCAGCCATCAGCTTCTTGATCTCGTGGTTGAGCAGACACTGGGGTGTGAAGCGCCCGTTGGCATCGGCCTGCAGGCAGTACGAGCGGCGAGAGACTCGCATCTCACAGACGGCATGTTTCAAATTACTGCAGAGAACGTCTCTCCATTGCCCTTGGCGGGTTGTGAACATATGAACACAGTGGAGATTGATGCCATGCGGTTCTCCTGAAGCCCAGTTCTTGAAGGCGGGGTCCCCTTTTACACCAAAGCACGAAAGCGTCCCGTGATTGTCCGTATCCTGGCAGCCAATCCACAGGCCAACATTAGTCTCCACGACAGTTCCGTTTTGGTTTCTCCTAACTTTAATTTCACGCCAGAGGAAGTCGTGTTCTTCTCGCGAGTCAGGGACGACCAGGCTGCTCCCGGGCCGGTCACAAACCTCCTTAGCTTGCCACCAATCCATCCTGTTGGGCAGCAAGATGTAACAGGCATCTTGCCAGGCCAACCAGCTGGGAGGACAGACGGCTAGCAGGGTTTGAAATACCCCAATGGTCAT
The DNA here is from genome assembly GCA_037893245.1 of Crossaster papposus. Lineage (NCBI taxonomy): Eukaryota > Metazoa > Echinodermata > Asteroidea > Velatida > Solasteridae > Crossaster > Crossaster papposus. The sequence continues at coordinate 48,807 of JBAIAA010000444.1, forward strand.
CAAGATAAGAAAGTTAGCAAGGCTAAAAATTGACATCTTTATTCGTTGGCGGTTAGCGTTTGTTTCTCCTCAAAAATACTTGAGATTGTACATAAACTATTTGATTAGATGCCCTTCTCACACTGTCTCTTCCCTCTGGTCTGACCGTGACGTGCGTCTGTAATCCTATTATAAGCAATCATTCGCCTGTTCGAATCTTTTAATTACTACAGGTTGCCTAGAGACGAAGGTTACCAATTGTTCCAGATTTCCTGATGCGTGTTTGCAGTGGGTCCGGAAATTAAATGTCAAAAAAGAGAAGCACAAGTTTAAAGGTAGAATACACCATTTGCAGATATCAACAAATTTACAACCGCAATATTAAGAAATATCTTACATATTTGAAAGTAAATAATGCTTGTAGGCTGCAGAAAAATGATTGCGCTAGATATTCTGTAATTGTTCCGAAAAATTTAATTTTATAAACGAAAATTCACAATCGCCAAACAGCGATTGCAAAAATAACAACAACAACATAAGAACCACTGCCCGACGCCGGTTAAAAACCAACGCCGTTTTCCTCGCTTTTCTTAGCATCCATGATATACTTCGAACAGGTCAATTAAACGATATTTACTATAAAATTAAACCACCCAAATCCACCAATTCATGATAATTCAAGCAATTACCAATGGTGTATCCTACCTTTAATTTCCATCTGGAGACCAAAGCCCAATATAATAATATTATGCATCACGTGCTATCCTTTGTATGGCGATACCTTTGATCATCATTATACAGGGTGCTTCTAAATAATATTTTCAAATGAATATAATTTGCAAAACTACAGAAAATTTCTGAAAAAGACAAATGTCTGTGGAAAGGTAAGAATGTCCTCTGTTCAATGGTATAAGGTTCATTGTGTCATTACCATGGATGACTGAACAAACAAGACAGTTGTGAAAGGTACAAACATTTACATTATTAAGTTAATGTCACCCGCATCAGTGCACACATCCTAGCATGGAGATACGTCTATCCCGCCATTAGAGAGAATATACACACATTTAATAAATACCTAGGAGAGTTGAAGGCTTCTGATTGGCCGAGACTCGATCACGTGCCGGTCATTATATGTAGTAATATCATGGGCTTTCCAAGGGCCGTTTTCTAAACCCCGGCTTCGGCTGCATTCTTCGCCACATTACAGACGTTTTCCTAGTTCCGGATCGCAACAAATATTCAGGCTGTTTTCGGCAAGTCTAAATTTCGAAATTTAAATAAAATAGGTTTAGTAGTTTACCTTGAGTGATGGAGAAACTACAGTTTTTGTTTCGATATTTATGCTCTTCTTTATTTGAAAATACGACGTCAAATATACCGACATCCCTTTTTCTAGTTGCGGATCAGTTTAACCAATTCCGGATCGAGTATAAAAAAAAACTGCTTCGTATATACATGAACAATTATCACGCTAGAACCAACCCGAATCAAGCCTATATTTCTGATAAAGTATTCATTATTTTTTATAAATATACAGTTTAAAATAAATTTCAAATACTTTCACTTCCAATATAAAAGTTTAAAAAGAGGACTTGCAAGGAAATGCTTTGAAATGTTTTGTCCGTGTACGTGTGTGGCGCGCGGCAACGAGCCGATAAACTTTGTCCCACCATGGAGGAATAAACTCCATGGTCCAACAGAACACGTCATATGAAATCGCTTGCGCGCGTGTAGTTGATGCATGTATTTTACGGGCGATCCGGAACTAGGAAAAAAATGAACGTTCAGTCTTTTCTTTGGCAGATTTGTTAATACTGGAGACTTTTAGACTTATTTTTACTTATGTATCAAGAAGCTTGTATCATTCTTTTCAAAATGCACTTCGTCTAAACAAATAGTATTGGAGACCAAGCCATAACAAGATAGGTTTTTATTTGAAGCGGTCCGGAACTAGGACAAATGCGGGACTAGGAAAACAACTGTGCACTGCTAAACTACATGAACAAAGCCAAATACGGAAACGAAGCTGCGTTTGTAAAACGGCCTAGAAGAAGCCGCGAAGTCGCGAAATTCGGAGTATTTTCACCATTTTTCTCGTTAAAAAGGTATTTATTAAAGGTAATAACAGTGCGAGAACCCGGTTATTACTGCGTGGTAATGACCGGGTTGGGGGATGACCGCTGGTAATGGACCTCGCCTTCGGCTCGATCCATTACCAGCGGTCATCCCCCAACCCGGTCATTACCACGCAGTAATAACCGGGTTCTCGCACTGTTATTACCTAAGTAATACTTAAGTCTAACCCTGCTGGTATCCACATGATGTCTTGATCTTTCCTGCATGGAGACAGCGTTTCTAACTCTATCTACGTAATTAATTATCTAACGACCTAATATAGTGACACTAAAAAAAATAAGAATCTTATTATTCAACATTGTGGAAATCATTATTTGGGTCAGTTGTTCAGCAGTACAAACGTGCACAGACTTTTTGTGTACAGAGTTTGTACATTGAAGCTGTTGGCCAAATTGTGTTCCCCATAGGAAAACATGCAAGAGGCTGGCTTTGGGACATTTTGTGCATACTTTTGTGCTGTAAAACAATAGGAGGGTTTAAAAAGAAAGGTTTCATTTTCTTTATCTTTCTTGATAAACACATCATAACCAAGGCTAGAAAACAAATTGTTTACTAACTATCCACGGATGACATGTTTAATAACCCGTCAGGCATGACGGGTGTGCACGGCGTAGACGTTTCCTGGATTGTTAAGGTTGACAGTATACTCGCGGTGGACGTGTGTACATGCTAACGTTGCCAATTACGTGCTTTGTTGACGCGGTCGACTTGAATACACGCTACATCGCAGTATCACGCTTTATTGTCTTCATTTAATTCATACAGCCAAGGATTATCAGCTGCGTCCAGTAATTTCTTGAAATTCAAGATTCCCCAATCTTGTTTCTTAGTCTTCTTTGAAATTCTGAAAATTTTTTTCAGCTGGGCTTGCAAATATATGAATGTATATAGGTTTTACTGCACACAATGTCCCGGCCCTGTGTGTAGTTTCCCGGCTGACGTATACACACGTGTCAGATTTTATGACAGGTAAGGGATATTAAGGTGATATCACACCCGGGGAAAAAAGGCCCAAGGCGACAAAATGACGAAAATAACATGTAAATAACGGCGCTAATAACTAAGTGTTGGCATCTTGTACTTGTAAAAAAATAAAAAATAAATATTCCCGTGCCTGGATTTAGTAAATTAAAAAAAAAACTGGCCCAAACTAGTTAAAAAGAATTCCATTGATGTACAAGTAGCTAGTTTAGAAGCTGTCATCAATCAGTAAACATTATTTTATTTTGTGTTTGTTTTTTACGTTAGAGTGAACCTCTTGCTCGCACTGTTCAGTTATCATAATGTACACCCACATGTGGGCGTGTATCTATGGAGCGCCAAAAGTGGACAACCGTATTTTCTGGTTTTCTGCTAGTAGAATTTTAGGTTTTCAGGAATTGCGACACCTGTTTTTAAAAAACTCAATTTTTTGCTAACAGAAATTAGGATTTTACTTTGACTACTTTTTTGATGCCTCAAAAGTGGACAACTACAAATCTCGGATTCTTACTAGCACATAATATGATGGTCCAAAAGTGGACAACCGTATTTTCCGATTTTCTACTAGCGGAAATTTAGATTTTAGAAGTAGCAATACACGTTGTTAAAAATGTCAATTTTCTGTTAGCAGAAATTTGGGTTTTACTTTGACGACTTTTCTTGACGCCTCAAAAGTGGACAACTGAAAATCGGTAAATTCTGTTAGTAAATATTCGGGTTGAACTTATTGTAGAAAACCAAAATCTCTTAGTTTTTGCTAGCAAAAATTTGGTCGTGACCAAACGAACCCTTCTGTTCGAAATAGATCAGTATGCGGGATGTTCACGTCGTCACGTTCTCATGATGGGTTTACCTAACCCCTTCAAAGAGTAGACGATTCCGACCTGAGAAGGCTGGTCCAGTAGCCGCTAATCTGACGGCCCTTTGTAATTGTACGTTGCTTCCGTCACGCGTCCCCGCCTACGTCTGCTATGAACATTCCTATTGGATTATCCATTACTGTATGTCGTTGAGGTTTTCCCGGTCAATTTTCGGCAAAGGAGTAGCCAATTTAACCACAGCGCTATTCTTTCGCGCAAAATCGAATGCTGCTAAAAATGATAATTTGATTTTGTTTTATGACTTGTCAAAAGTACCGTTGCGTCATTCGATTTTACAAAATAACCGTTCAATTTAACAATTCAACAAAACAGCATTCAAATTCACATGAGCTTTTTCGAGACGTACCTGTATATTCGGTAATTCAAATGTATTATTGGGCAGGCATTTTTTCCATTTGGGCATGCAATCTAAAGAACGCCCTGTTCAAATGTTGTTTCCTTTAGAATAACCAACCCCAAAACCCCGTTAATGTTTCAAAATCGAAAACACAAAAACTAATTACGTCTTGGTCCCCCCCCCCCGCAAAAAAACAAAACAACAGTAGGGGAACATAGGCCCTAAACGAATAAAGAAAAACAAAAGGTTTTGCCGACTTATAAGTGAAGATACGGAACAGTTGTTTGCCACAGTTTATTTTTGTTATCTGTTTGTTGTCTTTTTAGTCGTACAAAAAAGTTGTTGAGCGTCCTTTATTTTTAAAAGTTTAGGTAGGGAGGGAGTTTGTTTTTCTTTTTCTTCTAATTTTCATTGAGTTTTGTTGACATGTAAAAATATAAAATAAAGACTACTTTCTTCTCAAAATGATTGTATTTCTTCACTCTAACTCACAGGGGAAAATTGTTTACACATGGCTTGGGCTTGCATGGATAAATTAACAGATGATTTTGGCATGTACCTTGTGCCAAAGTGGTACCAATAGTTTATTAGGGGTACCGGCTTCGAGTTCATCAGTAGAGTGCGTCTTCAGTCATGGCGGCGTCATCATGCGCCCCCACTGTGCTCGACTTGGGGACAAAACGTTATCAAACTTTATATTCCTTATTTAAGTACAAGTGTGTATTTGTCCACTTTGGCATATTTAGCCTTTGACTTTCATTTAGTTGTCATGTGAATAAAAGGTCAGAGTGAATGAGCTCTGATTAATGGATTGAATAAATCATAGGAGTGGGCTTATTTCGGGACTTTTTTTAAGATCGTTTTTTTGGTTTTGGTTTTCAAAATAAAAAATCAAAAAAGTTTAGTGTCGGACGTGTTTCGTAGGGTCGGGCAAGAAAGATCAACAACTCTTTTGTTTATCTGGCTTGTAATTTATTGTCCCAAAACACCTGAGCCTTTTTTTTGAAATAGACTATTATAGAGTATATTAACTAGGGTGTGAGTATGAGTGGGTGATTTTTCTCAATTTGCCTCCCTTTGCCTGTGCGCATGAGTTCTCGAATACTGGCGCGCGATGTTCTGAATCTGGTTGCTTATAGTTTGAGCATGGAGGACCTTCCTCCATGGTTCGAGACATGGTTAAAAATAACAGTTTACAAACATGTCTTGAGTTCGAGTTAAAGGGGTACTATGATCTGAAATCCACCCAAATATCATATTTTTGATTGTTTCCTTTTTCAAACATCTGGTTGAAATTTAACCAACCTGATGCATTATACCGTTCCGGAGAAAAGACAAAAAACACCCGGTTGTACTCATACAAGTCATGTTTCCTGTCGTTCTCATTCAATGTACAATACACGCCGTGTGCTTCCCATGATTTGCACACGGCACAAATGCACACATTTAGTTTGTTACACGTCCGCAAAAGGCGAACACTTTCCCGCTGGAATCATGACTACACCCAAACAGCTCGAATTTCGGGGTCACTTTTCTGACCCCAGAAACTCGTTGTACACAAGAATAACACAAAACGCGCAGTTTTTAAAGGATGGTCGTGTGAATGTTAATTCTACTATTATTTTAAATTATCTTTTCGATGAACATCATTTTAGTTCAAAACGTGTTTTGTAGCCCAATTGGGCGATTCCAGCTTTCTCTATGGTATAGTACCTGTTACAGTGCATTTCATGCAATCAAATCTGCAGTGAAGAACCACCCGAGGTACAATTTTTGCTTCGGTCCAGTTGTTAATTAAATGTCTTTTATGTCATAAACGCTGATGCGGTGCGGGTATTCTTTTTTTCAGAGTATAAGGATCCAGACCCAGATGAAACCCTATAGATCTAATACAATTTACCGCCTTTTTTCTGTTGCGGAATTTATTCTTGGAGCGGGAAGCGCCAATAAAAATGGTACAATAATTACAAAGGGCCGGCCGTCAGATTAGCGGCTACTGGACCAGCCTTCTCAGATCGGAATCGTCCACTCTTTGAAGGGGTTAGGTAAACCCATCATGAGAACGTGACGACGTGAACATCCCGCATACTGATCTATTTCGAACAGAAGGGTTCGTTTGGTCACGACCAAATTTTTGCTAGCAAAAACTAAGAGATTTTGGTTTTCTACAATAAGTTCAACCCGAATATTTACTAACAGAATTTACCGATTTTCAGTTGTCCACTTTTGAGGCGTCAAGAAAAGTCGTCAAAGTAAAACCCAAATTTCTGCTAACAGAAAATTGACATTTTTAACAACGTGTATTGCTACTTCTAAAATCTAAATTTCCGCTAGTAGAAAATCGGAAAATACGGTTGTCCACTTTTGGACCATCATATTAATTATTATGTGCTAGTAAGAATCCGAGATTTGTAGTTGTCCACTTTTGAGGCATCAAAAAAGTAGTCAAAGTAAAATCCTAATTTCTGTTAGCAAAAAATTGAGTTTTTTAAAAACAGGTGTCGCAATTCCTGAAAACCTAAAATTCTACTAGCAGAAAACCAGAAAATACGGTTGTCCACTTTTGGCGCTCCATAGTGTATCAATGCATTATAAGTTGCAATAAGCCATTTGCGCGTGACCCCGAGTTAAATTTGAATAACATCTGGTACACTGACTTGCTCACACAGCTTGCCACCGTTAAACTTTACATTTCTCCAGACCAAAGACACGGTTGCCATATCACATGATTCGGGGCAAGCTCTTAGTTACATAACAGACATTCAGCACCAATACATTGTTCACAATGGGTGTGAATGTCACAAAGGCCCAGACCAAACGCCCCCCCCCCCCCTCAAAACCAACAATTTGAAAACGAAAACGGCTAAGGTAGAGCATTAGCCTCTGTCATGAAATGACGAAAATCAACCGAAGAGGGCGTTTTGCGGAAATTTGTCAATATGGCTTCCGAGCTCTCGCGTAAGACTAACGTAATTAGCTATACCATGGAGGAAAGACAACAGATAGTTAGCTTTTGCGGGGAAATACTTAATAAAAAAATGGCCAATCATAAAACTAGATTTGCTTTTGAAAAGATCTGCACTTGAAAAGACCCGCCGTGTATTTAAGCTCCTTAGAAAACCGGTTAAGCCCAAAATTTTAACAATTTTTTTTCCAGTGGCACTGAACTGAAGCTTTATTTGAATGCTATATATTTGATGCCATACAGTAAACAAATTCTGGGGCCAATTTATACAAGCAATATTCTTTTTGCATTTTTAATTATTTTTTGGGACATCAAATATAAATTTGGGGCTTTACACACACGCACCTTGTTTACATAATTACTATGGACGTTAAACCTCAACATTCCTGATCCTGCAATGCTAATTTAAAAACCAACCAGTTTTAAATACTGTCCCATTAAGTTAAATGTAGACGCCTGTGAAATCTAATATCTTTTACCCTTTTATTGACTGAAACCTTACATGGGTCATAAATGACAGTATAAAAAGAAGTTCGTAAATATAAACTTTTCCAAGAATTATTCAATGGCGCCACGACTTAGGGAGTCGGTCGATTGTGTGCCAAACTTTCTGGACGCCACCGTTTTGTTTGTTTTTTGGACTAAGTTTACACCTAAATTGTTAAGGGTAAATAGCAAGCATTAATAACATTAACATGGTAAATGTACAATGAATTTGCAGTTTGTCAACAAAGAAGTTTGGCAACATTGCATGAGGAAAGTCGGCCCAACATTAACTGTTTATAAACAATGTAAACGTCGAAGTACAGCTATAGCTACGCACGTACGTATAGCACAGCACACTTTCACCAACTGACCATTTTTTCAGTCGCTGTTTCTTTCTCTTTCGTAATTTTACGGTTTTGGATGACATTTAGCCTTATGCCTACGGTTTATTCTTCCGAAATAGCCGCAGCCTTTAGAGCTTCGTCGTAAGCCATTAAGTTCTGACATTGACGACACACGTGTTGCTGTTGTTAAGCGCCGCCATCTTGACAATTTTCCGCGCGTTGACCTTTTAGAAAGGTCATGACAGAGGCTAATGGAGGAATAAGAAGGCCCAGCTGTAATGAACCCCAACAAAGTGCGCCACCAACGTTGAAATGTATCTCATTCATTCTTCCACGCTCGAGAGCCACACATCTCACACAGTAAATACGTATAGATCGCTACCTCGAAGCGCACCATTGAAACACGTACAAATTTGCTCCATGCATCGCTCCCCGAATTCAGTGATTTATACAACGTCCGCAAAGCCAGGTACACAGGCACGATCTACACAAAAAAAAATTGGGGAGTTGTCATTTTCTGCCATTTTCGTTCGAAAACAACACGATAAAACTCATGGGGTTCACAGACAGATTTTATAAAAAAATCAGTATATCACTGCTACATCCTTTTTTAACGTATCCATGGAAAAAAATGAGTGGGTTCTAAGCACGATTTTTCACAATTTATCGATTATTATTGCCCTTTTTAGGGGAGGTATTTGTTAACGTCGTTTGAGTATTTGTGCACAATCTCCACGCGCATCAACGGTACGTCAACGCTTAATTTTTTTCGACTGCTTTTTTCATTTTCAATACAATTTTTGTCATTGGATGATAAAAATTAAGGTAAATAACAACCTTTTACAACTACAAAAGACAAGATGTTAAGATTGGTTGCCAAAAACTCTTTATTTTTCGCGTGAGGAAATTGTTCCCCCCTATTTTGAGAATGGACGGTACCACAGCGTTTCGCAATCACAGCCTCAAAGGGCCCCCCCCCCTCCGTCCCCGCCCCCCTGAGCTGGTGCAATCATTCTAGTCTGACGCAATGCACTATAGAAACGATTTGGCTCGGTTGTGTAGCGCCATCATGCGACGAGTAGTTTAAATGCGAGAGGCGTCCTATTATTTTTTTATGTGCACAGCGCCTCCAGCTCTGCAGTCTTTACTAAAAAAAATGACGTGCTCGGAACTCGATCAATCATTGCATCGGTTGAATAACAGTCTCTCAATTTGAAGACGTCAATTTTTGAAGACGGCAATAACGACACAATTAGTGTAAACGATTGATTAAATAGCATCCTTTCATGGTCCTAGGTACACTCATGGTCCCTCATACCCGAAGGAAGTGTTTATGTATGGTATGCAACAAACGTGTCAATCATATTGATTGACAAAATGACTGTGTATGTAATTACACACCGTCCTCCCCAAAAAAACACAAACAAACAACCCAACGAACTAATATATGCAATATATAATGCGCCATTATCCACCTTAATGAGGCGCTCAAGGCGCAGAAAACAAAAACAAAGAGAACAGACAAACAGACAAACAGGCATATCAACTACATGTATCCATTAATAAGCCCATATGGAAGTTGATCACTCTAAAGCCCCTGTCACACTTGTCCGAATCTATAATTCCGTTCATTAACCGATCTGAAATATTATTAATTCGGACACGTTCGGAGAGAAATGTCAAAAAACCAGCCAGAAATGAAAATACACCCATCATAATCCGGTCTTATTCCGGATCTAATAAGTTGCTATTCCGATTGCAATCCGTCTATATTCAGAACCTCTCCGAACATCACCGGACATGCCAAACTTTGAAAAATTCATTGATGTTGTTGATGTAGATTTATGGCGCGTGCGGCATTTTTATAAAATTCATTGATCTCAAGACCGACCGCTTTTATAGCAATTTTGCCGGTCCCGGATCTACGGAGCCCCTAAAAGGACATATGACGAATAAAAATCACTGTGACAAAATAATTTGAGTTTTTTATTTCGTGCGCTCGAAATCATTTCGTGCTCCCGAAATACTTTATTTCGTGCGCTCGATATCATTTCGTGCGCTCGAAATCATTTTGTGCGTTTGCTAGAAATTGGTTAAGTAAATATGACGTTGTGTCAGCATTAAGCAGGTACATGTAGTAGGCTAGTCTTGCTCCAAGACCGAGTTGTTTATTTGTTCCGGGCGCGCCGTCCGTCTATGCAGTTCATCAATCATCAATACTCCGAAAACGGACTTATTGGGGGCGCCCTTAATTATAACGAGATTTGTTTCACAACTCGGTCTTGACGCAAGGGTTACGTGAACCCGTAAAATTTCGAGGACATTCCAAGGACATTCCAAGCATAGCTCAAATAGCTATACTCGCCTCCGCATGCGCGCTGAGTCATTTTCATTCAATGTATAGTTTACGATCGCGATATACACGCTCTGTGTTTCCCATAAATTTCACACGGCACCATTGCACAAGTGTGGCTTCTAACACGTCCACAAAAGGCGAACACTTTTCGGCTGCCATGGCACCATGATACACCCGGAAATTGTTCGCCTTTTGCGGACGTGTAAGAAGCCATATTTGTACAATGGTGCCGTGTGCAATTTATGGGAAGCACACTGCGTGTATATTGTAAACTACATTAAATGAAAACGACTCAGCGCGCATGCGGTGGCGAGTAGCTAGTTGAGCAACCTTGATGCCAGGGCTACGATTTTGCTGCGCCATTTTATCCCATCATGCCTTGCGCAATCTTAACCCCTAGCATTGTCTAATTTAAATGTGCCATATATTGGCACATTTAATTTAGGGCTCCAGTCGATGCGTTTAACGCGCGACGCAATGCTCTAACATTTTGTAATTGTTATTTTGCAGAATCAATCCTTTCAAACATGATATTTTGACGTCACGTTATTTAGCAAGGATTTATATTACATTTACAAACCTCTGTAGGTGCAGTTTACGAAACACGCGCGCAGTACGCACTAAGAAGCCAGTCAGCGTCGTTTACGCATTCTTCACGGCCAGGGTTTGTGAAGGAACGCGCACGCGCCCATGGAGTCGAGGCTGCTATTTGAGCTATGCTTGAAATGTCCTCGGATTTTACGGGTTCACGTGACCCTTGCGTCAAGACCGAGCTGTGAAACAAATCTCGTGATAATCAAGGGCGCCACCAATCAGCCCGTTTTCGGTGTTTTGATGATTGATGAACTGCATAGACGGACGGCGCGCGAACAAATGAACAACTCGGTCTTGGAGCAAGACTAGCCTGCTTAATGCTGACACAACGTCATATAATTTACTTAAGCGATTTCTAGCAAACTACAAAATTATTTCGAGCTCACGAAAAGATTTCGAGCGCACGAAATAAAGTATTTCGAGCGCACGAAATAAAGTATTTCGAGCGCACGAAATGATTTCGAGCTCACGAAAAGGTTTTTTTCGAGCGCACGAAATCATTTCTTGGGCACGAAATGATTTCGAGCTCACGAAATAAGTTATTTCGAGTGCACGAAATAAAAAAAAATCACGGTGATTTGTAGTCGTCATATGTCCCTTTAAGGGCTCCGTATACGGATCTCCCGCTAAACCAGAATTTATTCGTTAAATGATCGTTATATATATGGTATATGTTCGTTTAATATATTCGGTATTACATCGTGGTAATGTGGTATATCATCGGATTTAGTGACATCAAAGTCGGTGCGTCCGTTTTTTGATCGGCATTACAATGGTGTGGATTCGGAATGAACTCTGAATACATACGGTTATCGATCAGAATCGGAGGCCTTTTCCGTACTCTTCCGTACCTATTCCACATTGCAACGAATGTCAACGAATGAGTACAGTGTGTTTTCCGTGCATTCTGTGCATATTCCGTGTGTATACCGGATACCGTCCGTATTGAGGTTGCCGCGACAATTCGGAGAAATTATTAAACAGGTTCAATAATTTCTCAGAGTTCCCCAGTGCATCACCGAACGTACACGAGTATATAGCGTTGGAAAACCGAGGGAAACCGAGGGAAATCCGTTTGAATTCTGTTCAAACCGATTAAACACCGAATTCACAATTTTTTACTCGGAACATGAACGGAGTGACGATTCGGACAAGTGTGACAGGGGCTTTACAGTAAAAGTGGGCGAAAACGTACGGTCCGTCCGGATAGGCGTTTCACAGGGGGAATAGCCACTGAAAACAGGCAAAACATAGAAAACAAGTCAGGTCATCGACTTGTCCTTCACAGTTTCTTAGAGATAGGTGTGGTGTGGTTAGCACAGTCATCTCGAATGGACTCTTTAGTGAAAACTAACAGGGTCCGACATTAATATTAAAGGACTTGGTAAGCAAGTAACCAAAATTGAACTTATTATTTTTGTTATGGCCCGTAGCCGTGTTAACAGGTCATTTTGTGTCATTTTTGGGGCCGCCAAAACTGTTTTTTAGCTTATATAATAAGAAAATCACCCAACCCCAAAATACAAATTCTATCACAAAATCAACTAGGCCTATATCATTACAAAGTATCAATGCTTGACGAAGCACGGATATCAGCCTAAATAGTCTTTTGAAACTGAATGGCTTTTGGCTGGGGCCCAGGTTTCTCATGACCAGAGTGACCCCTAGTGAACTCCTTCTTGAAAAGCGACTATACCGCTTCAAAATACAATGTGTCATTGAGAAATACCCAAAAAAAATTACGGAATAGGTCGATTGCTTCATATCAAAGTTAGAAAAAGAAAATAAATGTGCCTTTCAGAATCTCCACGTGGCAGCTCGCAGGGTGACAGACTGAGTTTATGAATTTTGCCAATGTTTAGAAACAGCGTAGGCCCTATATCAATTATTTCACAATAACTTACGTCTCTCGGATTAACTTACGACCGTCTTTTATTATACTACTGGACCCGCAGCAAATTAACACATTGGAAAGCCTGTTAAAGGCATCCTGAGCCACGCAGAGTTTAACGGGCTCTTGAATTATCGCCCTTAAACATTATCGCCCTTAGACATCGCCCTTAAACATCACTTGGGCTATTAAATGTTACGGATAGAGTTACACAATTGAAGCTGAATCATGTGTATAAAATAGCTCACAATAATCTCCAGAATATCATACTGATAATTTTACTAGAGTCTTTGAACGACATATTCACAATACAAGGGCCAGTAAACATAATGTTGTTGTTTCAGCTATATCCGTTTAACAAGTGCTACTTTTTAATTTTTTTTATAGCCATCAAACACTGGAATGACCTGCCCTCCAATGTAAAGTGCAACACTAGTCTTTCTATATTAAGTGTCACCTATCTGAACAAGCTCAGTCTAGGGGAATAAACCCAATCGTCGTTCATTGACGACTGATGTTTATATTATACCCTCACCACGGCTGCTGATGTAGCCATGGGTACATGTTTTATTGAAATTGGATTTCTTAATAAATTTGGGGTATTCAGACCAAATAGTTTTTAGCGATTGTACATTTAATTCAATCTGTAATTTTAAATGTACTTTTTTTAAAAACTTGTGGGAATGCAACTTAATTTTATCCAAATGTTGTTCTATAAATATATATATCACGGTCATTAGAGCCAGCGAAATAACACGCCAACCCGTCCTCGTTTCTGGTTTCGAATTGATTTATTACTGTCCAAATTCCCGCTCCCACTGTTTATAATCATAGAATTTAATTAACAAAGGAAACATAGTTGGGTCCGGGTTTCCCTACGCAAGTCTTTTTGGGAAGGAAACTTAGATTAACAAAAGGGAGTAAATAACATTAACATCTGTCCTTATTATTCATGTATACAGTAGCTTGTAGATGACCGTAACAATATATATTTGTTTAGAAGTTGGGGGTGGGGTGGGTTGCCATGTATATTGATCATGTTATGTTTTAAATAGGCATATCTGTCTTTCTTGTTTTGTGTTTCTTGTTCCGTCTTTAATGTTGGGACCCCAACATTGGCTTTTGGGGGCTATCCAATGTTAAATCAAATGCTTTTGTGTTTCGTATTTTTTTCTGTCATATTGTTGTCGAGTTAACCTGAATAAATAAATCAAATCAAATCAAATATTCATCTCTATTTGAAAAGTCCTATGATATAATTCGGTTTGACTGTTCATTTTTGTATTTATATTTTGGGGTGTCACACAGCTTGCTCGTTCACTTTGGAGGCGTCCGACCAAGGTGTCAAGTTCATCTTGCAGCCGCTGAGGGCGCCGTTTCGGTTGGACTTCGATGTGAAGACAGGCCGTGATGCCTTTATAAACAAGTCAAAGGTAAAATGCTCTGAGAGCATAATAAAAGGGCCAACGGGTTTCCAGTTAAAGTAAAATGCTGTGCGAGCATTCCAGCTAAAGTAAAATGCTGTCTCAGCACTGCACTCGCGTCAAAAAGGAAGTGGACAAGAGAATGCCAACGGGTTTTACCTCTTACCCCCCCCCCCCCCCCCCCCCCCCAACAAGCGCAGACCGAGCGAAAGGTCAGCAGGTGTGGGCCACTAGTTCGGTGTGGGCGGGTCGAAACCGTTGCCCTCCCACCTCGCCCCCTCCTCCCATAGCAGCATGGACTCACAATCGGGTAGTCTAAAGCACCGACTGAATGAGCCAATGAGAGAGAGACACACGCATTGGAGGGGAAAGCGCTGCACTCTCTGCGAGAGAGAGAAGGCCGCAACGCAAGAGAGTGGGAAGGCGATCACCGGCTATGTAACGCGGTCGGTGGTCACGTAGCTGAATAACTGGCACGAAATGGACGGCGCGTAAACAATAACTCGTGCTCGCGCGATAGGGCGGATAAGCACGAGCTTATAAATAAGCTTATAATGGGCTTATTAACGGATAATCTCGACGCGCGCTGTGGGCCCACGGTGAAGTTCACTTCTTACCCGCTCTGTGCGCGCTGTGTATCAAGTAGTAAGTATGCTGCTGTTGGCGCTCACATGTTTCCGTGCAAAAGTTGTTAAGTATTGAAGCAAGGTGACATCGTTTTTTTTGGAATCCGGCACACGTGTCGGATGAATTAGAGAAAGCGTGCGTTCGCTGTGTATTTGCGAGCGTTTGTGAGACAAATGCGCGCAAGGCACAGCTACGTACGGTGGTCTAAAGGCGGAGAAAGAAGGCGGTGCTAAGTAGAATTGTCATTGTCAACTGACGTGATGACCTGTTGCAGTGTATGAAGTGCAACCCTATGCAGGCACAGGCGCTCATGCATTAGGTGTAGCTGACAGATGCTGAAAGTACGCCGGCGCAGATGTGCATGCAAAGCGGAGCGAAGGCTGTCAAGTGTCTTGGGCTAGCTGGAGGGTGTAGGTTAGAATTATGGGCGTAGCTAGTATGCGCCAGAGTAGAAGAGTGTGCATAGCGGCACCTAGGACTTCTCAGGCAGTGTCGTCAGTGCAGGAGAGCGCGCAGCGTATATCGAACATTGGTGATAGTACTCTTTATAGCAACGCAAAACCAAAATTGAACTCCATCCAAGCCGTAATGGCTATCTTACGATGACCCACCAGCATTAGTGTATGCAAATAAATGCAGTGATTACGGTACGGTGCTAACCAGTTAACATCTACTGCTCGGTGGGAGGGCAACGGTTTCGACCCGCCCACACCGAACTAGTGGCCCACACCTGCTGACCTTTTGCTCGGTCTGCGCTTGTTGGGGGGGGGGGGGGGGGGGGGGGGGGGGGGTAAGAGGTAAAACCCGTTGGCATTCTCTTGTCCACTTCCTTTTTGACGCGAGTGCAGTGCTGAGACAGCATTTTACTTTAGCTGGAATGCTCGCACAGCATTTTACTTTAACTGGAAACCCGTTGGCCCTTTTATTATGCTCTCAGAGCATTTTACCTTTGACTTGTCCACTTCCTTTTATTTAGTAGCTTGTGTTTGAACAGTAAGAAGTTTTTCGCGCGCCGACAGAATGCAGTCACCGTCCACCGCCATGGCAAGAAGCTCACGCAAGCGCGCTTCGAGCGCGTCACGGTTGTCGGCGCGACTGTCGTAAGCGGCAAACTCGGCGTCGACAGCGGCCGACTGCAACTGCCGCAGACGCTCGCGCTGCTCTTTGCGCTTCGGTTGCGCCCGCTTTTGCGGTGGCGGCGCTGCGCTGCTTGGCTGCGCGGATGTGCTGGTGGCGGCGCGCTTGGGCAGATTTTTCACTGCAACGCTCGCGCGCTTCTTTTTGGCTTTCGCCGTACGAGCGCCAGCGACGTGACCGAGCATCGTCATGTCGGCGCCGGGCGGCGAATTTTTTTTTCCCAAACAGGTTTGCACAATTTCATGAATTATTCAGTAGTTGCGTTGATCGCTGTACAACACTTAGGTTCTAGGTCTCCTTTTCCCCTTAAATTAAAAATACTCTAAAGATATCAATTTGACTAGGAAAAACGAGGTGACCTACTACAGCAGGATTCGAACCAGGGATCTTTGATCCATAGCCCATCCCACTATCCACTACACTACGTATAGCAGCTCGACAACAGCTGTTCTTTAAAGTGATTTATTGTAACTAGTTAACTAATAACAACAATGCTGTGACGTCATGTTTTATTCCGATGAATAAACATAACTTCTCATCCAAACTACTGATTAATTCATGAAATTGTGCAAACCTGTTTGGGAAAAAAAAATTCGCCGCCGGGCGACTGTACGATTTGCATGGCAGGCGTTGGGAGCGACGTCTGCTCGACCGTCACGGGCGGCGCCAGCAGCGCTTTTGCGCCCGTTTGCGCCCACCACTGCGCATTCTCTTTGAAGAGGAGCTCGATGATGGTGGCCGGCGACGGCGGCAGCAGCGCTTTGACGCCCGTGTGCGCCCACCACTGCGCATCCTCTTTGAAGAGGCGGGCGATACGCCGCTTGTGCGTGCGCAGTCGGCGCATTTTCTCGTATGCCGCGTAGAGGCGCGCGCAAATGTCCTCGGAGGGGAAGACTTGACCCAAGTCGGACTTACCATGGAGTTAAGACTACCAATTTGCTTTCGTCAATCCGGCCGAATAGTTATGTGCTTTGTTGGCCTTAGAAAAAAGGCGCCGTCATCTAGTTGTCGTTCCGCTATTGGCATCAACGCGATGTCATCATGTCAGTGCAGTAAATCCGACTTGACGGATCGGCCAATCAAACCCCCCGCGGTGATAGGGTAGGTGCAGGTAATATGGGCCCATTAAGCTCATTTGCATAATTTGCATAAAGATAGATAAAATCATTCTAAAGAAACATTGGTTATTGGAATCAGTAACAACTACCCTTCCTTTTGATGATATAATTTAAACCATGTTGTATCCATTTATGACAGTTACATTCAAATTATGACGTCGTCACCAAAGGTCCCATATTACCTGCAGTGCAGGTAATATGGGACGTATGGTAATTTGTATATGATAATATAATTTTCAAATGCAATTTCATTCCGCTCTATCACATCTATCGCGTCCCATATTACCTGCACCTTGTTGCGCTCCCGGAGCTCCCATTAAATGCATAATAAATCCTAAAACAATTATACACAGGACCCCACACCTTCAATACAATCAAAACACTTCATAAGCATCCTAAATATGTCAAGAATTTAGCTCACCCTCTGGTCAGTTTTTAATATCAGTACATTCCATGAAATATCTATTTTTAGATCAGAGCAAAAAAATACTGTCAACTTAACATACATTGTCAAATTTTGATTATTTCTTCACCGAGATCTCCGTTCCCGAACAAATCAGCCATGTTGGCAGCGATGGCAATGAGTTATCGCAACTATTGAGAGCGCTATTTCTTGTCTCTGAAGCTTTATAGTTAAATAGGCGCCGAATTTAATTCATGCGTCCCATATTACCTGCAGTCCCATATTACCTGCACGTACCGCATCACATGGTTATGCGCGATGTATGTCAAATAAGTCCGCCATTCGGTACGGACTCGCTAGACCGCTAACGGACTATGGAGGAATGGTAGGCAGTTCTGTCACTAGATGCCTTTTTCAAATTAAATAACTGCGTCCATACTTCGTTTATTTAGTTAGAGTATGGTATAGTGCAAACTTAACGGCCGGACAATGTACACGATAGCAAGACTATTAAACCGTTTGTACATTTACACATAATGTACACCATGCACATGTGTATGTACATTGTACATCACAATGTCCACGTATGTCCGTCACACAACTGGGTCAAAGTTCATATTATTACAGATATATGCTAATTTATACAATTCTGCAATTTGATTGGCCTCTACCGTTTTCGGTAGATGAGCCCATAGGTTGTGTACAAACGTGTGGCACATCCGTCAAGTCGGGATTTCTGAACCACACATGAGCATGGGTGGCGCATGAGGGCGCGCTACTTTTAGTTTTGTGTTTTGTTTTTGTTTTGAAGGTTTTTTTACGTTTTTTTCTCTTACCTCTTACAAGCAATCGTCTATCGCTTGTTGTGCCCGGAAATCGATGCGTAGATTCCGAGCGAAGGAAACCTGCAAAAAAACACAATGTAAGTTTGCCGATGTGCGAACAAACAGCAAACGGTTGTTGAGTATAGATGCAAGTTGACACCTCGGTACACGTTGTTCCCACACAGAACAGAACCACCCGTTACAGTTAGTCGAGCCCATCTACTAACCTACCCGACTCTAAATAAACCAATCAGCCTACTTTGCCGTCAGACCTACGGTGTTGCGTCTTGCCACAGACCTACGGGCTACTAGTATGTATATACTATATAGTACTGTACACCATTACATTGTTCTCCGTATACCATTAGCTCCTACCCTGTGAGGAGATAGCACTAGTCAATAGCAGCTGCTACTTCGTTGTTTCTGTCTTAATTGTCTAAATTGGTCACTTTTGAAGCCAAAATACGTTTTAGCTTCGTTATTTCGGGTGTTTTGTTCCTTTTTTTAACCCCCCCCCCCCTCCTGCGAGTCGGCGTCGTCGTTGTCATCGGCGAACGTCTGCGATTGTGATGATATTGTCCAGCGTCAAGTTGCCGTTGTGCTTCACTACAAAGGGCACACTGTGACTGCTGCAAAAAAACGAAATAGTTTGACAATTTTCAGCAGGAAATGAAACAAAATTGCGGCAGAAGCAAGAAAGTTAGACAGAAACACAGAATTGACCGAAATTGCCGATAATTTGAAGCGATTCAGACAGCGAAAATTATTACCAGAGCTGAAATTTGTGGTTGTGTGCGCAAGCGTTTTGGCGGCATTTGCGCAGCGCACACTTGCAAACAACGCCGCACAATTGCGCAGTACATGCGCACTGACACTAGCAAATGCTAAAACGCCCGAAACTCACAAAAACGCAAGAAATATCACACATTCTTGCACCGAGTTTCACTTAGGAATGCATTCATTCACAGATGCTTTTAGTGCCGTTTTCGTCGAACTGAGGAAATTTACATGTCAGATGGTCAGATTCGTATGACAACCCCCTCTGAGAAGTCGAAAATCAAAATTCTGTCCCAATAGAACTCATGCCCTTGATCTCCTGATCATTTTCGTTATTGGGTTCTTTTCGATTCCGTGGAGCGATCGCGAGTTATTCCAGTCGGACTGAAGAAGAAAGAAAGAAGAATAAAATTAACGCAAAATCGGTTCACTGGCAAAGTAAGGGTGCCGCGGCGCTGCCACTCCCACCGGGCGAACCCGTTGGGTGTGACGCTCCCGCGTCACCCTCACATGTCAGATGGTCAGATTCGTATGACAACCCCCTCTGTCGTCGAACTGAGGAAATTCATTCACATGTCAGATGGTCAGATTCGTATGACAACCCCCTCTGTCGTCGAACTGAGGAAATTCATTCACATTGTTGTCATTGTCAGATGGTCAGATTCGTATGACAACCCCCTCTGAGAAGTCGAAAATCAAAATTCTGTCCCAATAGAACTCATGCCCTTGATCTCCTGATCATTTTCGTTATTGGGTTCTTTTCGATTCCGTGGAGCGATCGCGAGTTATTCCAGTCGGACTGAAGAAGAAAGAAAGAAGAATAAAATTAACGCAAAATCGGTGCACTGGCAAAGTAAGGGTGCCGCGGCGCTGCCACTCCCAGCCGGGCGAACCCGTTGGGTGTGACGCACCCGCGTCACCCTAGATCTGGCGGAGGAAAACACAGAAGCGTCCGTCTTTGCCTCAATAGGTGAGTGTCAGTGAGCTATTGTTTGGTTACTCATTTGATATCGCAAGAGCCACAAGGCATGGGATCGACGGTCTGGAGCTCGTTGTATTGGTGGGGGGGGGGGGGGGGGGGGGGGGGGGGGGGGGGGGGGGGGGTTGCAACCTAGTTCGTTTTGTCAAGCCTTTGAAACGTTTTTGCCTTCAATATGCTTATTGCCCAAGTCCACGTGAATGTGTAATTGCTTACAACCTAAAGGTACAACAGTGACAAATTCATATAAAATCGTACGATGACGCCATCATGACGTCACTTCAATTTTCGTCTATAACACATCCCTGTCTACCTGCATACCAAGTTTGAACCAATCGGACCCACCGTTCTCTAGATATAGGACCCTTAAATGTATACACCTTTAAAAATGACGTCACGTGACCCCTGTTGTCGACCCCGTCGCGTTTCTCTGCGAGACACGAGGTATCAATGAGGTCTTTACCTCAGTTAAAGCCTATAATCAGGTTGGAAAATCACAGAGACATTGCTGGGCTACATATACCACACCGAAAATGTTGTTTAAGACTCTTTCATCATCCAGCTATTGACGGCTGGGCTGGACAGAAGTTAGGTCGGTCACCCGGGCCTGTTTCCACAATGACTCACTAGAATGCCACAAGTTGTTGGATGGGCGTTCAGACTCACATCGAGGCAGTTATATCAGTGACCTTTCTGGGCTCCGCAATTTATAAGTTCATAACATCGCAACCCTTTGTTTTTTCTATAGGCCGAGGTGGCGCGTTGAACTCATTGTCGGCTATCCCATGGCTATCCTAAGCTGTTACGTCTCTCAACCACCCTCAACCGAATGCCCTCCAATGTTGTTTGGTGGGCGTTCACAATACAACGAGGCAGGTATCGTCAGTGGCACTGAACGTCGCCCCTTCTGGGTAGAGTACAAACGGGGCGTGGTGACCGTCGGCAAAGGAGGACAGGAGGAGGCGTTCATGGAGTGGGACGCCGCTGCGCATCATCCTCGCAACATATCAACGCCGGTATACGTTCGTATAAGTTCTTGGGAACATGAACCAGCGGCAGACTTATGCGGCGAGTAAAGGCTTTACCACATGTCACACAAACGAATGGTTTCTCACCAGTGTGAACCCTATTATGGTTTCCGACACCTAAGGCACCATTTCAAAATTCGGAACAGAAGGTTAGCGGAACCCCTACTTCCGATCCTGCCTGATCTACCAATCCTTAAGGCACCGTTAATTGTGTATATTGGAAGCCGAACGAATTGAAACAGGCCATGTGTTTGGTTGTCAGAAGTATGTTACACAAGAGGCTATTATAATAAATTGCGTTATGTATCCCAAGCTCAACGGACTGACGGCTTAATTGACAGCATGTGGTAATGATCAAGCGTGTTTGCGGTTTTCTAGCAGCTGAAAGGTCCCAGGGAAATTCGTTTTGGGGGTTCGATTTGCTTATTTTGTTGCATAAGCCTATTTTGTACCGATTTATGCAAGTTTTTGTTGTTCCTTCTTAGTATACCCTCATTTGAACTTCAGGAATTTCTTTGGAGTCCCACTACATTTTTGTATGTGATTTTTTTCCAATTATACTTTTGCAGATTGGATCTATCATAATCAGAACTTTAATTTGTCGGGTATTTTCTACCCACTCATGCATACACAATGTACGTTGATATATAATAATTATACTCTAGTTGTTTTTTCAGTTGAAAAAGTAAGTTTTTTAATACCAAAAAAATAATAATAATTACTCCTATATACAGAGATTAATAAATATGTTGAAGTTGTTTTCACATTTGTTGGTCAGAGTTATTTTCACTCTGAACTTAGTTCTTTTCACTCTTTTTGAAGTGGCTTTTATAAGACACTTACTCTTGAGAGGGGGCTATATAGCAACTCAGTACATTTAGAGAGGGACGACTTCAAACGTAAGTGATCCCACACACAAAAAGAAAGAAAAAAATAAATAAAAAAAAACTTAAACGAAAACAAAAGCTGTTTCGGTGAAAAAACCCGAAACAGCTAATAAAAAAAATAAAAAAAATAATACAATTTTAAGATCGTATTTTAGACTTTAGCATCACTGTGTACATGCTCTGGAAATATTTAATAGGAAGGCTAGGGTGTGACGTGTAGTCGTGTACATGAATTTTGATTTGTAATCGTGGGTGAACCATGTTTTAATTTTAAATTGGAAGATAGGGTGTGACATGTTCACTACATGACTCGAATTAAGATGTGTCGGGCGGCCATTTTGAAGAAGAAAAGAAAAAGAAAAAAAGGGCCCCCTCCTTCCTTTAAAAAAAAAGGCATGAAGCTTAACATGTTTTATTTTTATTTGGCCTAAAGCAATGGTTAGCAAAACTCAGTAGATTAGATGAGATTTGAAGGTTTGCATAGTGAAAAGGCAATTAGATTGTTTGCGATACACTAGCATCATCATGTGTTCAGTCTCTTTTGTAAATGTGTGTGGTTCTAAAAGAACCGGAGGAAACGTTTCGGGCAGTATGTTCTACCCGTCGTCAGAGCGTATATACTGAAATAGCGAACAGCTAGCGGTATACGTATACGAACCGTATCCGATTTGGAGGCGAAGTAACCAGTGTTAGTTTACATAAATATGGCGCTTCATCTATTTAAGAACAGACATGGTTTTACCCGTGATTCGAAATTCTTCAAAACACTTTTTGTTAGTTTTAGTTTCACCATTTTGGACACGTTTTCTTTTGGGAATTATTTTTGGCAGCATACATTATGATTACTTGACTAGACCACAGAATAGTTATCAATAAATTTTTAATTAAATGCGCACCAAGGTCGAGTACCGTTTCGTTAAGAAAAGCACGCTGACGTGAACAGGTATGGGAGAACTTCAATTCTTATCCATACAAACTAAGCAATTACTTAGGCAACACGAGGTGACGTGTAGAAATGAAACCCGGGTTAATTACCTGCAGGCAAATAAAAGATGCTTATCGATCGGCGAGTATCTCGTTGTAAAAAAGGCAGTTAGGCTGGAGAATTGTGAGCGACATTTAATAAATTGACTTCCATGAAAATCAATTCCACACAAAAGCTATTGTTACGGTTACTGTGGAAACCTAGGACGACATAAAGTAATGTCGTAGACGTGATCAATGCTCATCATATACCGTACCAGTGAGTGGTGCGGTTTCTGTTTTGGACGCAGATACCAAATTAAGTGAGGAACTGCTGGCTGGAAATGAAAAACCGGCGTAAAATGTTGGTGTTGGTTTTAGCTTTTGGGTTTCTTAGTTCCCTCTCTTTGCAACCTGTACGAGGGAAGATGTGTAGCGCCAATATCAAGGCTGCTGCCGGTGATAATCTGACCACGCTGCGTGACAAGGCTTTTGCGGCTTTCAGAACCGAGTGCCGTGGTCTGGACGACACCAAATGTAAGTTATCCTACCACGTACAAATCGGTTGAATTTGCGATTACACATTTACAATGGTTAAGTAGCATATTGCACGCTCATATTGAAAAAGACTCTAACAAGATTTCTAAAATGATATGTTTGCAAGCGTTGTTCAAAACGTATGCAAATTAACAGGCGAGGTAACCAGTGTTAGTTGCTATCATTTTAAACATTGGGCTTCATCTTATCACCTACTCAAGGGTTGACCTTATGTGCATTGGAACTTTTTTTCCCTAATTCGAATTTCTTGCCATGCACATTTTGTTTCTTAATTCCCTTTTTTGTTTAACTCTTTATTGCTTACCCTGTATAGTTGAGTTACATTATGATTTAGATAATGCAAAAATGGACTTATCAACATCTGTTTTAAACAAGAATTGTAATTGGAGTCTTTTGGTAGTGTGTACGCGATGCTACATATGTTTTTCTTTTTTTACAATTATTTAAATCTGAATATCAATATTATATAATTGTAAACGTAGACTCAAGTTCTTTTTATATGTTTTTATGTTAATTACTTGTCGAGATAATAATCAACAAGTTATGGGGGGAAATGACAATTTTTGATGCAGTACTGTCATAAGAGGATACAATCCCCTAAACCTTTCTCACCAGATATAAAAAGACCATTGTTGACTCTAATCAAATCCAAAAAGATAATATTCCGAGACCCCTGACACGTTGACTTTTAGAGGGACAAAAATAGGTTAAAAATTACAATTTTACAAGTTCTGAAAACATACTTTAATGTATGTTCTAAAATAGCACAATAGTGACATATAAAACATTTAAATTGTTTTCTTAAGTAAAGGCAAGGATGATACTTTGTAATGATATAGTTGATTTTGTAATAACATTTTGTATTTTGGCTGGGTGATTTTTTTAAATAAGCAAACAAAAACAAGTCCTTTCATATTACAAAATAATAAATAAATGCCGAGGACACTAATATGAAATATTTACGTGAACCCACTCTTAAAGGGATCGTATACGTTGGTAATTACTTTGGTAATAACAACTTACTTGGTAAGAAGTACAGCAGCTTTTGATAGTATAATGCATTTTTCGAAACCTTTTACTTCGAAGTACTGCGGTTATGGAAAAATATATCACTTTTTATCTCAACAAATTTGAATCTGAGAAGCGTTACTACAGTGACGTTTCTCAGATTGTGTATTCCAATGCAGATTATTCTTCCTGCGTGGACATAACCGCTCCAGTTTTGGGACAATATTTCAAAATCGCAAACACCTTTTGAAATGAAATTGTTACAGGTCAGTTTTATGGTATATATCTATAACTACATGTATATAGGATTGAAACAAACAGTGGGCTCCAATTATCAAACGTATACGATCCCTTAAAGTGTTAATAAACTGTGATAAATACACACATCAACAATCTATGAGTGTTCACTTCTAACACTATTCAACTAATGACATTTTAATTTAACTTATTATAGCACGTAACAAATTCACCAACAGTAAACATGTTCAACAGTTTGTACAGTGCATCCTACTAAAAAACAAAGCGTCCTTTAGGGGGCACCGTACATAAATGCTCAACAGTTGCTGATCAACAATTGAGTAACCAAATACCAAATTGTTGTGTATTATAATTACCCAACTGTTGGTGAAATAAATTCGCCAACTTATGTGTACACGGAATTGACAACAGGGTTGTGCATTTGTGCATGTTTAACGAGCACTTGATACATGATATGGGCCTTCGAAGTTTAACGATACCACAACTATAGTCCCCAATTGCCTAACGTAATTAAGGGCTATACCGAGGGTTAGCCGAAGCCCTGGTAAGGGGCTCGTCAGTGGTTCTCGTTATTAACGTGCCCGCTAGTGAATATTTTTTCAAAAACGTAACTGGCAGACTATGTTTATTCATCGGAATAAAACATGACGTCACAGCATTGTTGTTATTTAGTTAACTAGTTACATTAAATCACTTTAAAGAACAGCTGTTGTCGAGCTGCTCTACGTAGTGTAGTGGATAGTGGGATGGGCTATGGATCAAAGGTCCCTGGTTCGAATCCTGCTGTAGGTCACCTCGTTTTTCCTAGTCAAAATTGATATCTTTGGAGTATTTTTAATTTAAAGGGAAATTCCAGGCTCAATAATATTTTACCTAGTCTGAAAGAATATATGGTAACATACTGACTCCGCAGATAATTTGTTTTGATTTGTTATCGAAAACGACACACGCGCCTATTATATTCACGATTTCTTGCCATTCAGGAGTACAAGGGCGCGGCCATATTGTTCAAATTTCCCGCCTCGCCCGGGAAATTATGACGTAGTGTCTGCACCTCAATGTACATCGCTTTATTGCCTGTTGTTCGCACTGGCATCCCACCTTGACGCGGCCAACTACATTATGCAGACGTATGTTGTGCGGCGCCCGACTATTGCGAGTACATGTATTGTATTTCTGTGCAGAATATCGACTTGACGCGCGACAAACTATCGTTTATTTTTGTATTTTTGGAGAAGAATAGAAAATCTGTGAGCTAGTAATTATTGCATCAGAGGGGGGGGGGGGGGGGGCGGGGGCGGGGCGGAGGGGGGGGGGGGGGGCGGAGGGAGGGGGGGGGGGGGGGGGGGCGGATGGGAGGGGGGGGGGGGGGGGGGGGGGGGGGCGGAGGGTGTGGGGGGGGGGGGGGGGGCGGGCCAACAAATTGCGCCACCAACGTTGAAATGTATCTCATTCATTCTTCCACGCTCATGAGCCACACATCTCACACAGTAAATAAGTATAGATCGCTACCTCGAAGCGCACCATTAAAACACGTACAAATTTGCTTTGTGCTCGCTCCCCGAATTCAGTGATTTATACAACGTCCGCAAAGCCAGGTACACAGGCACGATCTACACGAAAAAAAATTGGGGCGATGTCATTTTCTGCCATTTTCGTTCGAAAACAACACGATAAAACGCAAGGGGTTCACAGGCAGATTTTTGTAAAAATTCAGTATATCACTGCTACATCCTTTTTTAACGTATCTATGGAAAAAAATGAGTGGGTTCGAAGCACGATTTTTCACAATTTATCGATTATTATTGCCCTTTTTAGGGGAGGTATTTGTTAACGTCGTTTGAGTATTTGTGCACAATCTCCACGCGCATCAACGGTACGTCAACGCTTCATTTTTTTCGACTGCTTTTTTCATTTTCAATACAATTTTTGTCATTGGATGATAAAAATTAAGGTAAATAACAACCATTTACAACTACAAAAGACAAGATGTTAAGATTGGATGCCAAAAACTCTATATTTTTCGCGTGAGAAAATTGTTCCCCCCTTTTTTGAGAATGGACGGTACCACAGCGTTTCGCAATCACAGCCTCGAAGGGCCCCCTCCGCCCCCCCCCCCCGCCCCCCCCCTCCGCCCCCCCCCCCCCTCCGCCCCCCAGTTTCTTGTGCATGCAGCGTTTGTGGAAACAATATAATTATACATCAGTGCTTTATAGTGTAAGGATTGATTTCGTCCTTTGGTCATCAATTCCAAGAATGTTTCGATTACATTCATCAGATGGTCTGGATTTAAAGAGCATTTTGTCAACCAAATACCATAAGTATTCAATTGTATTTTAATATAAGTCTTGCTCTTGTGCGAGCCGTCACCATCAAACATTTACTTTATAGGTCAGGCATCAGACATCTAAAAACCTAATTCAAAGGGAAATGCTATAAACAGCAGATGATCTAATCATTCTTTATGAATTCGGGCCCAGGTTGGTACGCTTGATCGTCACCTGTTTATACACGGTTTAGCCTAGTTAATCGAGATCAAGGGAAATCACCGTATATGAATTCGTGTTATAGTGTGCATGGTTAGTTAATTGATTGAGCGCTGCCCATAAGATAAGATAGAGGTAACTTGCTCTGCGTTTTGTGCGATGCTTTACGCAAAGCGGTACAAAGCCGTATACATGTAGCTGTATGTTGTTTTATGTCTAATCACAAAGCTGTGATAGCATACATTAGCTGACGCAAGCTTGCATGGTCAATGCGTCCCGAGTACAAGCTGTAGGGCCTACGTGTCGTATGCTGACTAGAGTGTAATGCTGACTATAGGCATGTAATGCTGATTAGGTTTGTGATGCCGACTATTAATGCTTATGCTGGCGCTTGTGTTTTGCACAATGCATTAGTTATCGTACATTTACATTCCTGCTATGGACCCTGGTTATAAAACAGCCCTACCTAATTCTCAATTACTGTACATTTCTTGATTGTTATGAATACATTTTCTTTGTTGTTAATTTTACCGACAGTCTAGTTGTCAAGTGTCTTTGTTACAGGTTTATTGTTCAATTGACAGAGAGTAATCGCAATCATCATAAACGGTGGTATATTTCCTCTAACTTGAAAACCTGCTCCCTGAGCCTTGAGGTCGCTCTGAGTGGTCTCTCGTCTTGGGAAAGCTTGGGTTTGTGAAGATCAGCTACATTTTGATATGTGTCAGACTCGATCCTAACAGACTTAGGTTGGCGCGGGGACATCCCCGCCACAAAAACTTTAGCTTATATAAGTAAAAGTAATTAGGACTGTAAATATATTACTTACTGTAGCCTAGGGATTGCTCTCTAAAGACATTTATTTTAGAGATTAACTCCAATTCAATTGGAATTCTGAACATTGTGTTCCTATTTCTACTTACCGTAGATTTACTTACAACTTATTCACATTTATTTACAATGACCAGTGAGAGTGCCTTGCACAGAATGTACTTTGATTTCATACACCGACAAATCAATTTATTTTGAGAATTTTGATCAGTAATTGAGACAACAATACAATGCTTCACAGTAACATGACAAATACAATGTCTCAATGTGAACACCATAGGGCCTCCATCAATTTTCCTTAGCAACGCCAAGTTAGAAAAAAATCCTAATTTATGCCAAGTTTTAACGAACTGCTCGATTCCTAAACGTTATCATAATGTGCCGAAGCCCTTTATATACTGATATATTACTGATTTATAAATGATGATTAGATAACAAAAAAAATGTGATTGTTTACCTGTAAAAAGCGAGCGGTGTACAGGCCAGCGGCAAGGGAGACGGGGACACCTTTTTTCAGCAGCTGGGTAGTGCTTAAATGAAAAATAACAATGGCAACTCGGCTACATTAAAGAACTATAAAAAAACTGTTTCTGTTTCTGTTCCGAAAACGTACAAACACCTACAAAAAGTGGTCGACGTACGCTGGTCAGGGTCCCTCGGGTGTGAAGCCACTAGATTCCTAATTGTGTATTAGGAATCAAATCTTGGATGTGTTGACGTTGACCAGAGCCATCTTAAAAGACTTAACATCTGGAGCAGATCGGAAGTCAAGATGAAAGTTGATTTCATTCAAGGATGGCCTTTGGGTGTCTTATTTCTCCATGGGTAGAATGAGTAACGAAAACAGTCTTTATTCGTGGTGATGACTTTATATAAAAATGGTCCGCATTGTCTGGTCAGGGTCACTCGGGTGTGAAGCCACTAGATTCCTAATTGTGTATTAGGAATCAAATCTTGGATATGTTGACGTTGACCAGAGCCATCTTAAAAGATTTAACATCTGAAGCAGATCGGATGTCAAGATGAAGTTGATTTCATTCAAGGATGGTCTTTGGGTAGTATGAGTAACGAAAACAGTCTTTATTCGTGGTAATGACTTTATATAAAAATTATCCGAATTGTCTGGTGGAACCCCCCCCCCTCCCCCTTGATGAGTTGATATTCAGGTGATCTGTTACATTACTAGGTGTGAGCCTCTATAGTCTTGTTCGTCGATCTTAAAGCGCATCCCATTTGAGTCTATTTAACATTTTGGAGATGGTCGACTCCCTGCTGTAGTCCTGCATGACGAATCTAGCAGCCCTGTGTTGAATACTTTCTAACTTCTTTTTATCTGAAGCATGCTGTGGGTCCCAAATGCCCCAACCAACTCGCCAATACTCAATAGCCTATTATTTTGTTAGAGAGGTGAGCTACATATCGAAATGTCTGTGGTTCGACTCCGGTTAACGTTTATCTTTTACTTCGCAAAATTTTCTTGTGGATTATTTTAACCATAGAGCCAGGCTGAAGGGAAAACCGGGTGAGACTACAAAAATGCCTTGAAAAATACAACAAGAACCGCTATACGATATAGTGATTTATTCCAAAGGAGACCGCACGATGGGAAGTTGCGTGTCACCACTTGGTGGCGCTGTCACTTACCGCGCTTCGCATCACCCACGTCACAGAGTAACTTATTTAAATTCGGTACCTGTGCGGGCGTGGCATCCTTACAATCTGATGGCCCTTACAAACAACGACATAGGTTAGGAAATTATTGTACTCTTGTGGTAACCAGTAGCATTATCATAAATCCTAATGTCTGTTTATTTCTACATTTGTTATCACACAGCTTGCTCGTTCACTTTGGAGCCGTCCGACCCTGCAGCTGCCACGTTCATCTTGCAGCCGTTAAGTGCGCCTTTTAGGTTGGATTTCGACCTGACGGCCCACAGTAATGCCCAAATATTCCTGGCGGAGGGAACGACTAAAGCACATGGAGCTGTCTTTGCCTGGATAGGCATGTTATTCATTTTTAAAGTGCATGGCAACAAAGCAAGGCCAGTTATAGAGCCACTCAAAAATGGGATCAACGCACTGGGGTAAATAGTATGGTCGGACGGGGACACTGCATCTTTATCTCGTTCAAACGAGATTTAGTGATAACATCGTAGGCGATTGAACTTTCTCGTAGAAGCGATATAGTGAAACAAAACAAAGATATTGGACTGGAAAATCACAAAAAACTTTTATTTCTGGGCTCCGCAATTATAATGTTTATGACATCAAAATACTTATTTTTGTTCTATAGTCATAGGTGGCTGGGGGAACTCGAAGTCGGTCATCCGAGCCTGTTTCATCTATGATTCATCAGAATGTGACCAGGTGTATTCAGATCACAACGAGGCAGGTATCGTCAATGAATATGAAAGTCGCCCCTTCTGGATAGAGTATAAACGGGGCGTGGTGACCGTCGGCAAAGGAGGACAGGAGGAGGCTTTCCTGGAGTGGGACGCCGCTGCGCATCATCGTCGCAACATATCGACCCCGGTCTACGTTGGTATCAGTTCTTGGACGTATTTGTCAACGGACTGGGTCTTTCACCAATTTTGCGCCTAAGAAACAAGAGCAATGGTTAATTATGGTGGAAGAATACGTTTATTGATGGACTTTATCAA
Organism: Crossaster papposus; assembly: GCA_037893245.1. Lineage (NCBI taxonomy): Eukaryota > Metazoa > Echinodermata > Asteroidea > Velatida > Solasteridae > Crossaster > Crossaster papposus. The sequence goes on from JBAIAA010000444.1 coordinate 79,728, forward strand.
ATATATATGTTAGAGATAATGAGTTAGTTCTTAATTATCAATTCATCCTAATTTTCTTCTTTATCTAAAATACTTTTTCGTTTCAAATTTTAGTGAGATATGTTTTTAAAAAAAAAAATCATCCGTGAGATTTGCTTGCCTAAAGCAATGTTATTGTTTTGATCTGTTATTTAGGGTATAAGGAACACACAGACCAGTGGCACCTAATCTTTCGACCCCTCTATATGGCTGCCATATTGGAAAGAAAAATCCCATAACTTTGGTTCTAGGCCATGCATGAGAGCAAAAAATATGTGACCAACTTCACAAAAATGGGGGTTATGGGACAATTTTGTATTAAATGAGTTACATACACAGCTGGGTTGATTACATTATAAGATTTAATTTGGTATAGGTTTGAACCATGTGACATGTTGCATTCTCGAGAAATACCGATTTCTTGCATAATCATATTGTACAAATTAACGGGAGTGCCTTCAGAGATACAGCCTCTTAAACAGAATACGAACAAAAGGGACACAAAAACGTTTGTTTTATCGTCTTTATTCAATAATATTATAATTTGTGACCCAGCACGAGTGAATGAGACACTTTGAGGCAAAAATTAAAATTGAGATTTTAATTTTATCATTTAAAGCTAAACAAGCTTTGAATGATGAAATCAATATCTCAATTTTCATTTTTGACTCAAAGTGTCTCATTTACTCGTGCTGGGTCACATTTGTCTAAATAAAATAATTATTATGAAAGAATTGATATAAAAGAAGTAAATACCCCCCCAAAAAATAAAAAATAAAAGAAAATAAAAAAATATCACGTTGTAAAAATGTTTTTACCCTCTCCACATACAACAGCTCTTTAGGTGAAATAGCATAGCGCCCCTTATATTAATACATGTACCTTTTCGCAGAGCGGGTCACAAATGGTGGTAAATTCTATGTTTTCTGTACCTACGATATTAGTCCAATGAAACAACTTCTGTAATTTTCGCATGGCGGCCATGTTGGATTCCCAGATGTCCGGCAGGTTCTAAGAAAATCAATTGCAGGGCCCGGACAGCCGGCTTGAGGCCAGGCCCGGAATGGAAGGGCGCCCAGTGGGCCATTTTGGTATAAGCAGGACTGACACTGTAAGGACGAACCGAATGCCGGGTTATGGGGCCGTCGTTGCGACTGACGCTCAGAAAAGGCGTTGGTTGATACAGACAGCAGGACGGTGGCTTTGGAAGTTAGAATCCGCCTAATCAACGAGTCCTGACAATGGATGGCACACTGAGTGAGCGTGCCACCTATATCCGGCCGTCGGGGCAGAGAGCGCCGACCGCCACCCGTGTGGTACCGAGAGCTGCTGCGGTGTCAAAACGCCTCTGTTCTTCGTGCGGTCAGAGCTGCAAATACAGAAGAGCGTGCAGACGACAGACAGGGCCCTAGGAAGAAATTTATTTTCTTGGTACGGGGCGGCACATTGTCCCTGGTATCGGCGTGTCCGGAGATATAGGGGACTGTGGATATCCCAGCAACACCAGCGCCCGCAACCGAGGCCCCGGAGGCGGTGGGCCACCAATCACTTGATCCTTTAACTGTCCAGCTACCGGTCACAGTCGCTCCGGCCCTCGCCCACTAACTCGCACCGGAGCTCCACTGGCATGCCCCGGCCACTCTGCTTTGTCTGCCCTCGCCCGTCTTCACATCATACTGAACCACGGGTCCAAATATGCGGTTTTCTCTCTCGGTCTTAACCCAGCTCAATGTCCCTGTTGGTGGGCGAACAATCCGATGCTTGGCAAGTTCTGCTTCGCAATGATGAATAGAGCCGACTCCGTATCAGGATCAAAAGCAACATCGCTTTGTCGAGCTCAACAAGGTTCTTTTTTCACGCTGATTCTGTCAGCCCGTTTCCTTGGCTGTGGTTGCTCTATATAGCAGAACGGAAGAGGGGGAATATTATAATTATACTAATATATAATAATATTATTATAAATACCTATTATTATATTGTTTATGCGTTTCATTAATTAGATGACAAGGCATCTGGCTAATAAGACCCGAAGGGTTTTCACGACCCAAAACATGTCGGCAACATAAACGAGTAAAAATAGCTCAGCCGCCTCAACGGCCTACCTTAGCCACTTGGCCAAACCGTGCGAGACCACCCCATCATTATAGCCAGCGGGCCCAGGGTTCGCCGAGGTGCATTTTAAATCCCCACGGGGCTGGTAGGCCGCATGGGTCAGGAAAACCGTATTCTAGCCCTACAGACATACAAAATATAAAAAAGATCCCTTGATAGAGTTCTAGCCAGAATGCTGACCGGGTTACTGGTCAGTCCAAGACCGAAATACGTCGCCCAAGGCTCGTCTGGTGCTGGAGGCTTGGGATCTGGCAGACGGGGCCCCAGGACAGGAACCAGACACGCGGGGAAAACCTGCCGCCCAGAGACGGCAGGTCAGACTCCTGAATGTGGATCTGGCAAACCACACATCTGGAACTGCACTTGAAAGTTCCGTGCTGAATGGGAGGAGATGCATCCAAGCTGAGAACTTCGGCTCGAACAATGAGGTATCGTAGATTACGAGGGCGTCTATAAGCCAATACATGGCTGTCGGGGATGGCACGGACAAGGCGATCTGAAGTGTGGAGAATGTAATGGCTGTCGTTAGTGATTTTGCAAAGGGAAGAGAGACTGGGGTGAAAGGTAGTCACCAGGGGGATCATGGGTTTGGCATTAGCCTGGGGGCCTTCTGGGTACAGCTTTCTGGGTACAGCTTTGGCTCTGGCAATGGCACGTTGAATTTTCAGTAAAGTTTAGACTTTTAGGTTTTTATTTAACAGAAGAAAATATGTTGGGTTTTGTTAGGTGTTTGAAACCACAGGAAACAGGTATTTAGAGTATATTATATTTCTTCAAAATGCGTTCGGAAAGCAAGTCAACATTTTAAAAAAGCATGGACACACTTTAGTCTTTTTTCCAGTGAAAAACACAATGCTAGCCAACTTAAAGTGTCGCGCGCGAAGCAGCGCTATTTCTGTCTGAATAATTTTTTTTGTGGGCGCGCAATTGGGTCGTTTTCCAAACCCCAGCTTTGTCTTTATACAGGCTTCATTCAGGCAGTTGAATAGGCTGGAGCCGCTAACACAGAGCCGAAGCTAGACATTTGGGAAATGGCCTTGGTACATGACATTTATACCTTTTTCTATAGAGCCGAAATAGCTCAGTTGGGAGAGCGTCAGACTGAAGATCTGAAGGTCCCTGGTTCAATCCCGGGTTTCGGCAATAACAATTTTGGTCATGTTGTATTATTTTGTTACGTGCAATAGCTTCTGGAGAATTATACACATCTTGGTAATGTCGTTTTTAAAGCAATACACGAGCCGAAATAGCTCAGTTGGGACAGCGTCAGACTGAAGATCTGAAGGTCCCTGGTTCAATCCCAAAAAATAAAAAAATAAAAAATTTGGTCATGTTGTATTATTTTGTTTCGTACAATAGCTTCTGGAGAATTCTACACATCTTGGTAATGTCGTTTTAAAAGCAATGCACGAGCCGAAATAGCTCAGTTGGGAGAGCGTCAGACTGAAGATCTGAATGTCCCTGTTTCATTCCCGGGTTTCGGCAATAACAACTTTGTTTCTCTTGTATTATTTTGTTTCGTACAATAGATTCTGGCGAATTCTACACATCTTGGTAATGTCGTTTGTAAAGCAATACACAAGCCGAAATAGCTCAGTTGGGAGAGCGTCAGACTGAAGATCTGAAGGTCCCTGGTTCAATCCCGGGTTTCGACAATAACAACATTGTTCATGTTGTATTATTTTTTTTCGTAATATAGATTCTGGCGAATTGTACACATCTTGGTATCGTCGTCTATAAAGCAATACCCCAGCCGAAATAGCTCAGTTGGGAGAGCGTCAGACTGAAGATCTGAAGGTCCCTGGTTCAATCCCGGGTTTCGGCAATAACAATTTTGGTCATGTTGTATTATTTTGTTTCGTGCAATAGCTTCTGGAGAATTATACACATCTTGGTAATGTCGTTTTTAAAGCAATACACGAGCCGAAATAGCTCAGTTGGGACAGCGTCAGACTGAAGATCTGAAGGTCCCTGGTTCAATCCCGGGTTTCGACAATACAAAATTTGGTCATGTTGTATTATTTTGTTTCGTACAATAGCTTCTGGAGAATTATACACATCTGGGTAATGTTGTTTCTCAAGCAATACACGAGCCGAAATAGATCAGTTGGGAGAGCGTCAGACTGAAGATCTGAAGGTCCCTGGTTCAATCCCGGGTTTTGGCAATAACAATTTTGGTCATGTTGTATTATTTTGTTTCGTAATATAGATTCTGGCGAATTGTACACATCTTGGTATCGTCGTCTATAAAGCAATACCCCAGCCGAAATAGCTCAGTTGGGAGAGCGTCAGACTGAAGATCTGAAGGTCCCTGGTTCAATCCCGGGTTTCGGCAATAACAATTTTGGTCATGTTGTATTATTTTGTTACGTGCAATAGCTTCTGGAGAATTATACACATCTTGGTAATGTCGTTTTTAAAGCAATACACGAGCCGAAATAGCTCAGTTGGGACAGCGTCAGACTGAAGATCTGAAGGTCCCTGGTTCAATCCCGGGTTTCGACAATAAAAAATTTGGTCATGTTGTATTATTTTGTTTCGTACAATAGCTTCTGGAGAATTCTACACATCTTGGTAATGTCGTTTTTAAAGCAATACACGAGCCGAAATAGCTCAGTTGGGAGAGCGTCAGACTGAAGATCTGAATGTCCCTGTTTCAATCCCGGGTTTCGGCAATAACAACTTTGTTTCTCTTGTATTATTTTGTTTCGTACAATAGATTCTGGCGAATTCTACACATCTTGGTAATGTCGTTTGTAAAGCATTACACGAGCCGAAATAGCTCAGTTGGGAGAGCGTCAGACTGAAGATCTGAAGGTCCCTGGTTCAATCCCGGGTTTCGGCAATAACAACTTTGTTCATGTTGTATTATTTTGTTTCGTATAATAGATTCTGGCGAATTCTACACATCTTGGTAATGTCGTTTGTAAAGCAAGACACGAGCCAAAATAGCTCAGTTGGGAGAGCGTCAGACTGAAGATCTGAAGATCCCGGGTTTCGGCAATAACAAATGTGTTCATGTTGTATTATTTTGTTTCGTACAATAGATTCTGGCGAATTATACCCATCTTGGTATCGTCGTTTATAAAGCAACACACCAGCCGAAATAGCTCAGTTGGGAGAGCGTCAGAATGAAGATCTGAAGGTCCCTGGTTCAATCCCGGGTTTCGACAATAACAATTTTGTTTATGTTGTATTATTTTGTTTCGTACAATAGCTTCTGGAGAATTCTACACATCTTGGTAATGTCGTTTGTAAAGCAATACACAAGCCGAAATAGCTCAGTTGGGAGAGCGTCAGACTGAAGATCTGAAGGTCCCTGGTTCAATCCCGGGTTTCGGCAATAACAACTTTGTTTCTCTTGTATTATTTTGTTTCGTACAATAGCTTCTGGAGAATTCTACACATCTTGGTAATGTCGTTTGTAAAGCAATACACAAGCCGAAATAGCTCAGTTGGGAGAGCGTCAGACTGAAGATCTGAAGGTCCCTGGTTCAATCCCGGGTTTCGGCAATAACAACTTTGTTCATGTTGTATTATTTTGTTTCGTATAATAGATTCTGGCGAATTCTACACATCTTGGTAATGTCGTTTGTAAAGCAATACACGAGCCGAAATAGCTCAGTTGGGAGATAGTCAGAATGAAGATCTGAAGTTCCCTGGTTCAATCCAGGGTTTCGCCAATAACATTTTTGGTCATGTTGTATTATTTTGTTTCGTATAATAGATTCTGGCGAATTCTACACATCTTGGTAATGTCGTTTGTAAAGCAATACACGAGCCGAAATAGCTCAGTTGGGAGAGCGTCAGACTGAAGATCTGAAGGTCCCTGGTTCAATCCCGGGTTTCGGCAATAACAACTTTGTTTCTCTTGTATTATTTTGTTTCGTACAATAGATTTTGGCGAATTATACACATCTTGGTAATGTCGTTTTTAAAGCAATACACGAGCCGAAATAGCTCAGTTGGGAGAGCGTCAGACTGAAGATCTGAAGGTCCCTGGTTCAATCCCGGGTTTTGGCAATAACAATTTTGGTCATGTTGTATTATTTTGTTTCGTAAAATAGATTCTTGCAAATTCTACACATCTTGGTAATGTCGTTTTGTAAAAACAATACACGAGCCAAAATAGCTCAATTGGGAGAGAGTCAGACTGAAGATCTGAAGGTCCCTGGTTCAATCCCGGGTTTCGGCAATAACAACTTTGTTCAAGTTATATTATTTTGTTTCGTACAATAGATTCTGGCGAATTCTACACATCTTGGTAATGTCGTTTGTAAAGCAATACACAAGCCGAAATAGCTCAGTTGGGAGAGCGTCAGACTGAAGATCTGAAGGTCCCTGGTTCAATCCCGGGTTTCGGCAATAACAACTTTGTTCATGTTGTATTATTTTGTTTCGTACAATAGATTCTGGTGAATTCTACACCTCTTGGTAATGTCGTTTGTAAAGCAATACAAGAGCCGAAATAGCTCAGTTGGGAGAGCGTCAGACTGAAGATCTGAAGGTCCCTGGTTCAATCCCGGGTTTCGGCAATAACAACTTTGTTCATGTTGTATTATTTTGTTTCGTACAATAGATTCTGGTGAATTCTACACATCTTGGTGATGTCGTTTGTAAAGCAATACAAGAGCAGAAATAGCTCAGTTGGGAGAGCGTCAGACTGAAGATCTGAAGGTCCCTGGTTCAATCCCGGGTTTCGACAATAAAAAATTTGGTCATGTTGTATTATTTTGTTTCGTACAATAGCTTCTGGAGAATTATACACATCTGGGTAATGTTGTTTCTCAAGCAATACACGAGCCGAAATAGATCAGTTGGGAGATCGTCAGACTGAAGATCTGAAGGTTCCTGGTTCAATCCCGGGTTTTGGCAATAACAATTTTGGTCATGTTGTATTATTTTGTTTCGTAATATAGATTCTGGCGAATTGTACACATCTTGGTATCGTCGTCTATAAAGCAATACCCGAGCCGAAATAGCTCAGTTGGGAGAGCGTCAGACTGAAGATCTGAAGGTCCCTGGTTCAATCCCGGGTTTCGGCAATAACAATTTTGGTCATGTTGTATTATTTTGTTACGTGCAATAGCTTCTGGAGAATTATACACATCTTGGTAATGTCGTTTTTAAAGCAATACACGAGCCGAAATAGCTCAGTTGGGAGAGCGTCAGACTGAAGATCTGAAGGTCCATGGTTCAATCCCGGGTTTCGACAATAAACAATTTGGTCATGTTGTATTATTTTGTTTCGTACAATAGCTTCTGGAGAATTCTACACATCTTGGTAATGTCGTTTTTAAAGCAATACACGAGCCGAAATAGCTCAGTTGGGAGAGCGTCAGACTGAAGATCTGAATGTCCCTGTTTCAATCCCGGGTTTGGGCAATAACAACTTTGTTCATGTTGTATTATTTTGTTTCGTATAATAGATTCTGGCGAATTCTACACATCTTGGTAATGTCGTTTGTAAAGCAATACACGAGCCGAAATAGCTCAGTTGGGAGAGCGTCAGACTGAAGATCTGAAGGTCCCTGGTTCAATTCCGGGTTTCGGCAATAACAAATGTGTTCATGTTGTATTATTTTGTTTCGTACAATAGATTCTGGCGAATTATACCCATCTTGGTATCGTCGTTTATAAAGCAATAACATTTTTGGTCATGTTGTATTATTTTGTTTCGTATAATAGATTCTGGCGAATTATACACATCTTGGTAATGTCGTTTGTAAAGCAATACACGAGCCGAAATAGCTCAGTTGGGAGAGCGTCAGACTGAAGATCTGAAGATCCCGGGTTTCGGCAATAACAAATGTGTTCATGTTGTATTATTTTGTTTCGTACAATAGATTCTGGCGAAATATACACATCTTGGTATCGTCGTCTATAAAGCAACACACCAGCCGAAATAGCTCAGTTGGGAGAGCGTCAGAATGAAGATCTGAAGGTCCCTGGTTCAATCCCGGGTTTCGACAATAACAATTTTGTTTATGTTGTATTATTTTGTTTCGTACAATAGCTTCTGGAGAATTCTACACATCTTGGTAATGTCGTTTGTAAAGCAATACACAAGCCGAAATAGCTCAGTTGGGAGAGCGTCAGACTGAAGATCTGAAGGTCCCTGGTTCAATCCCGGGTTTCGGCAATAACATTTTTGGTCATGTTGTATTATTTTGTTTCGTATAATAGATTCTGGCGAATTCTACACATCTTGGTAATGTCGTTTGAAAAGCAATACACGAGCCGAAATAGCTCAGTTGGGAGACCGTCAGACTGAAGATCTGAAGGTCCCTGGTTCAATCCCGGGTTTCGGCAATAACAACTTTGTTCATGTTGTATTATTTTGTTTCGTATAATAGATTCTGGCGAATTCTACACATCTTGGTATCGTCGTCTATAAAGCAATACACGAGCCGAAATAGCTCAGTTGGGAGATAGTCAGAATGAAGATCTGAAGGTCCCTGGTTCAATCCAGGGTTTCGGCAATAACATTTTTGGTCATGTTGTATTATTTTGTTTCGTATAATAGATTCTGGCGAATTATACACATCTTGGTAATGTCGTTTGTAAAGCAATACACGAGCCGAAATAGCTCAGTTGGGAGAGCGTCAGACTGAAGATCTGAAGGTCACTTGTTCAATCCCGGGTTTCGGCAATAACAACTTTGTTCATGTTGTATTATTTTGTTTCGTATAATAGATTCTGGCGAATTCTACACATCTTGGTAATGTCGTTTGTAAAGCAATACACGAGCCAAAATAGCTCAATTGGGAGAGAGTCAGACTGAAGATCTGAACGTCCCTGGTTCAATCCCGGGTTTCGGCAATAACAACTTTGTTCATGTTATATTATTTTGTTTCTTACAATAGATTCTGGCGAATTCTACACATCTTGGTAATGTCGTTTGTAAAGCAATACACAAGCCGAAATAGCTCAGTTGGGATAGCGTCAGACTGAAGATCTGAAGGTCCCTGGTTCAATCCCGGGTTTCGGCAATAACAACTTTGTTCATGTTGTATTATTTTGTTTCGTACAATAGATTCTGGCGAAATCTACACATCTTGGTAATGTCGTTTGTAAAGCAATACACAAGCCGAAATAACTCAGTTGGGTGAGCGTCAGACTGAAGATCTGAAGGTCCCTGGTTCAATCCCGGGTTTCGACAATAACAACATTGTTCATGTTGTATTATTTTGTTTCGTAATATAGTTTCTGGCGAATTGTACACATCTTGGTATCGTCGTCTATAAAGCAATACCCGAGCCGAAATAGCTCAGTTGGTATGGCGTCAGACTGAAGATCTGAAGGTCCCTGGTTCAATCCCGGGTTTCGGCAATAACAATTTTGGTCATGTTGTATTATTTTGTTTCGTGCAATAGCTTCTGGAGAATTATACACATCTTGGTAATGTCGTTTTTAAAGCAATACACGAGCCGAAATAGCTCAGTTGGGACAGCGTCAGACTGAAGATCTGAAGGTCCCTGGTTCAATCCCGGGTTTCGACAATAAAAAATTTGGTCATGTTGTATTATTTTGTTTCGTACAATAGCTTCTGGAGAATTATACACATCTGGGTAATGTTGTTTCTAAAGCAATACACGAGCCGAAATAGCTCAGTTGGGAGAGCGTCAGACTGAAGATCTGAAGGTCCGGTTCAATCGCGGGTTTCGGCAATAACAGCTTTGTTCATGTTGTATTATTCTGTTTCGTACAATAGCTTCTGGAAAATTCTACACATCTTGGTAATGTCGTTTGTAAAGCAATACACGAGCCAAAATAGCTCAATTATGAGAGCGTCAGACTGAAGATCTGAAGGTCCCTGGTTCAATCCCGGGTTTCGGCAATAACAATTTTGGTCATGTTGTTGTATTATTTTGTTTCGTACAATAGCTTCTGGAGAATTCTACACATCTTGGTAATGTCGTTTTTAAAGCAATACACGAGCCGAAATAGCTCAGTTGGGAGAGCGTCAGACTGAAGATCTGAAGGTCCCTGGTTCAATCCCGGGTTTCGGCAATATCAACTTTGTTCATTTTGTATTATTTTGTTTCGTAATATAGATTCTGGTGAATTCTACACATCTTGGTATCGTCGTCTATAAAGCAATACACGAGCCGAAATAGCCCAGTTGGGAGAGCGTCAGACTGAAGATCTGAAGGTCCCTGGTTCAATCCCGGGTTTCGGCAATAACAATTTTGGTCATGTTGTATTATTTTGTTTCGTACAATAGATTCTGAAGAATTATACACATCTTGGTAATGTCGTTTCTAAAGCAATACACGAGCCAAAATAGCTCAGTTGGGAGAGCGTCAGACTGAAGATCTGAAGGTCCCTGGTTCAATCCCGGGTTTCGGCAATAACAATTTTGGTCATGTTGTATTATTTTGTTTCGTACAAAAGCTTCTGGAGAATTATACACATCTTGGTAATGTGGTTTTTAAAGCAATACACGAGCCGAAATAGCTCAGTTGGGAGAGCGTCAGACTGAAGATCTGAAGGTCCCTGGTTCAATCCCGGGTTTCGGCAATAACAGCTTTGTTCATGTTGTATTATGTTGTTTCGTACAATAGCTTCTGGAGAATTATACACATCTTGGTAATGTCGTTTCTAAAGCAATACATGAGCCGAAATAGCTCAGTTGGGAGAGCGTCAGACTGAAGATCTGAAGGTCCCTGGTTCAATCCCGGGTTTTGGCAATAACAATTTTGGTCATGTTGTATTATTTTGTTTCGTACAATAGCTTCTGGAGAATTCTACACATCTTGGTAATGTCGTTTCTGAAGCAATACACGAGCCGAAATAGCTCAGTTGGGAGAGCGTCAGACTGAAGATCTGAAGGTCCCTGGTTCAATCCCGGGTTTCGGCAATAACAATTTTGGTCATGTTGTATTATTTTGTTTCGTACAATAGCTTCTGGAGAATTATACACATCTTGGTAATGTCGTTTCTAAAGTAATACACGAGCCGAAATAGCTTAGTTGGGAGAGCGTCAGACTGAAGATCTGAAGGTCCCTGGTTCAATCCCGGGTTTCGGCAATAACAATTTTGGTCATGTTGTATTATTTTGTTTCGTACAATAGCTTCTGGAGAATTATACACATCTTGGTAATGTGGTTTTTAAAGCAATACACGAGCCGAAATAGCTCAGTTGGGAGAGCGTCAGACTGAAGATCTGAAGGTCCCTGGTTCAATCCCGGGTTTCGGCAATAACAGCTTTGTTCATGTTGTATTATTTTGTTTCGTACAATAGATTCTGGCGAAATATACACATCTTGGTATCGTCGTCTATAAAGCAATACACGAGCCGAAATAGCTCAGTTGGGAGAGCGTCAGACTGAAGATCTGAAGGTCCCTGGTTCAATCCCGGGTTTCGGCAATAACAATTTTGGTCATTTTGTTTCGTACAATAGCTTCTGGAGAATTATACACATCTTGGTAATGTGGTTTTTAAAGCAATACACGAGCCGAAATAGCTCAGTTGGGAGAGCGTCAGACTGAAGATCTGAAGGTCCCTGGTTCAATCCCGGGTTTCGGCAATAACAGCTTTGTTCATGTTGTATTATTTTGTTTCGTACAATAGATTCTGGCAAAATATACACATCTTGGTATCGTCGTCTATAAAGCAATACACGAGCCGAAATAGCTCAGTTGGGAGAGCGTCAGACTGAAGATCTGAAGGTCCCTGGTTCAATCCCGGGTTTCGGCAATAACCATTTTGTTTTGTACAATAGCTTCTGGAGAATTATACACATCTTGGTAATGTGGTTTTTAAAGCAATACACGAGCCGAAATAGCTCAGTTGGGAGAGCGTCAGACTGAAGATCTGAATGTCCCTGGTTTAATCCCGGGTTTCGGCAATAACAGCTTTGTTCATGTTGTATTATTTTGTTTCGTACAATAGCTTCTGGAGAATTATACACATCTTGGTAATGTGGTTTTTAAAGCAATACACGAGCCGAAATAGCTCAGTTGGGAGAGCGTCAGACTGAAGATCTGAAGGTCCCTGGTTCAATCCCGGGTTTCGGCAATAACAGCTTTGTTCATGTTGTATTATTTTGTTTCGTACAATAGATTCTGGCGAAATATACACATCTTGGTATCGTCGTCTATAAAGCAATACACGAGCCGAAATAGCTCAGTTGGGAGAGCGTCAGACTGAAGATCTGAAGGTCCCTGGTTCAATCCCGTGTTTCGGCAATAACAGCTTTGTTCATGTTGTATTATTTTGTTTCGTACAATAGATTCTGGCGAAATATACACATCTTGGTATCGTCGTCTATAAAGCAATACACGAGCCGAAATAGCTCAGTTGGGAGAGCGTCAGACTGAAGATCTCAAGGTCCCTGGTTCAATCCCGGGTTTCGGCAATAACAATTTTGGTCATTTTGTTTCGTACAATAGCTTCTGGAGAATTATACACATCTTGGTAATGTGGTTTTTAAAGCAATACACGAGCCGAAATAGCTCAGTTGGGAGAGCGTCAGACTGAAGATCTGAAGGTCCCTGGTTCAATCCCGGGTTTCGGCAATAACAGCTTTGTTCATGTTGTATTATTTTGTTTCGTACAATAGATTCTGGCAAAATATACACATCTTGGTATCGTCGTCTATAAAGCAACACACGAGCCGAAATAGCTCAGTTGGGAGAGCGTCAGACTGAAGATCTGAAGGTCCCTGGTTCAATCCCGGGTTTCGGCAATAACAATTTTGGTCATGTTGTATTATTTTGTTTCGTACAATAGCTTCTGAAGAATTATACACATCTTGGTAATGTCGTTTCTAAAGCAATACACGAGCCGAAATAGCTCAGTTGGGAGAGCGTCAGACTGAATATCTGAAGGTCTCTGGTTCAATCCCGGGTTTCGGCAATAACAGCTTTGTTCATGTTGTATTATTTTGTTTCGTACAATAGATTCTGGCGAAATATACACATCTTGGTATCGTCGTCTATAAAGCAATATACGAGCCGAAATAGCTCAGTTGGGAGAGCGTCAGACTGAAGATCTGAAGGTCCCTGGTTCAATCCAAGGGTTTCGGCAATAACAATTTTGGTCATTTTGTTTCGTACAATAGCTTCTGGAGAATTATACACATCTTGGTAATGTGGTTTTTAAAGCAATACACGAGCCGAAATAGCTCAGTTTGGAGAGCGTCAGACTGAAGATCTGAAGGTCCCTAGTTCAATCCCGGGTTTCGGCAATAACAGCTTTGTTCATGTTGTATTATTTTGTTTCGTACAATAGATTCTGGCAAAATATACACATCTTGGTATCGTCGTCTATAAAGCAATACACGAGCCGAAATAGCTCAGTTGGGAGAGCGTCAGACTGAAGATCTGAAGGTCCCTGGTTCAATCCCGGGTTTCGGCAATAACAATTTTGGTCATTTTGTTTCGTACAATAGCTTCTGGAGAATTATACACATCTTGGTAATGTCGTTTCTAAAGCAATACACGAGCTGAAATAGCTCAGTTGGGAGAGCGTCAGACTGAAGATCTGAAGATCTGAAGGTCCCTGGTTCAATCCCGGGTTTCGGCAATAACAATTTTGGTCATGTTGTATTATTTTGTTTTGTACAATAGCTTCTGGAGAATTATACACATCTTGGTAATGTCGTTTCTAAAGCAATACACGAGCCGAAATAGCTCAGTTGGGAGAGCGTCAGACTGAAGATCTGAAGGTCCCTGGTTCAATCCCGGGTTTCGGCAAATACAATTTTGTTCATGTTGTATTATTTTGTTTCGTACAATAGCTTCTGGAGAATTATACACATCTTGGTAATGTCGTTTCTAAAGCATTACACGAGCCGAAATAGCTCAGTTGAGAGAGCGTCAGACTGAAGATCTGAAGGTCACTGGTTCAATCCCGGGTTTCGGCAATAACAATTTTGGTCATGTTGTATTATTTTGTTTCGTACAATAGCTTCTGGAGAATTATACACATCTTGGTAATGTGGTTTTGCAAAGCAATACACGAGCCGAAATAGCTCAGTTGGGAGAGCGTCAGACTGAAGATCTGAAGGTCCCTGGTTCAATCCCGGGTTTCGGCAATAACAATTTTGGTCATTTTGTTTCGTACAATAGCTTCTGGAGAATTATACACATCTTGGTAATGTGGTTTTTAAAGCAATACACGAGCCGAAATAGCTCAGTTGGGAGAGCGTCAGACTGAAGATCTGAAGGTCCCTGGTTCAATCCCGGGTTTCGGCAATAACAGCTTTGTTCATGTTGTATTATTTTGTTTCGTACAATAGATTCTGGCAAAATATACACATCTTGGTATCGTCGTCTATAAAGCAACACACGAGCCGAAATAGCTAAGTTGGGAGAGCGTCAGACTGAAGATCTGAAGGTCCCTGGTTCAATCCCGGGTTTCGGCAATAACAATTGTGGTCATGTTGTATTATTTTGTTTCGTACAATAGCTTCTGAAGAATTATACACATCTTGGTAATGTCGTTTCTAAAGCAATACACGAGCCGAAATAGCTCAGTTGTGAGAGCGTCAGACTGAATATCTGAAGGTCTCTGGTTCAATCCCGGGTTTCGGCAATAACAGCTTTGTTCATGTTGTATTATTTTGTATCGTACAATAGATTCTGGCGAAATATACACATCTTGGTATCGTCGTCTATAAAGCAATACACGAGCCGAAATAGCTCAGTTGGGAGAGCGTCAGACTGAAGATCTGAAGGTCCCTGGTTCAATCCAAGGGTTTCGGCAATAACAATTTTGGTCATTTTGTTTCGTACAATAGCTTCTGGAGAATTATACACATCTTGGTAATGTGGTTTTTAAAGCAATACACGAGCCGAAATAGCTCAGTTTGGAGAGCGTCAGACTGAAGATCTGAAGGTCCCTAGTTCAATCCCGGGTTTCGGCAATAACAGCTTTGTTCATGTTGTATTATTTTGTTTCGTACAATAGATTCTGGCAAAATATACACATCTTGGTATCGTCGTCTATAAAGCAATACACGAGCCGAAATAGCTCAGTTGGGAGAGCGTCAGACTGAAGATCTGAAGGTCCCTGGTTCAATCCCGGGTTTCGGCAATAACCATTTTGTTTTGTACAATAGCTTCTGGAGAATTATACACATCTTGGTAATGTGGTTTTTAAAGCAATACACGAGCCGAAATAGCTCAGTTGGG